>JBBDGP010005699.1:37500-92141 GCA_037952835.1 Lithobates septentrionalis | reverse complement strand
ATTGGCTGCAGAGAGCACAATAATCTGGAAAACAAGAAGTGCAGATGCATGGCTTAAATCAGGACGTTTATGTTACGAGCAAAGAGTTTAAGGTTCAGTAGAAGTCAAGGCACAAGACAGGGTTGTCCAATAGATTAGACAGGGTGCTATCTAGCATTTCAGGTAGCTCAGTAATTGCTAGACACAGCAGCGGTCCCAGGTTCAAGTCCAGGCCCTGACACCTGGTGAGAAGCAGTACCAGGACAGGGTTGTACAGTGCCACATCTCTCCATAAAGAGGACCTGTCAGGCACTATTCCTATTACATGGGATGTTTACATTCCTTGTAATAGGAATAAAAGTGATAAAAAAAAAATTAAGAGAAAGTGTAAAAATAAAAGTAAAATAAAGAACAAAAAAAAAAAGTAAAGTGCCCCATCCCCGCATGCTTACGCACAGAAGCAAACGCATACGTAAGTCACGCCCATGTATGTAAACGGCGTTCGAATCACATATGTGAGGTATCGCCGCATGCGTTAGAGCAAGAGCAACAACTCTAGCCCAAGACCTCCTCTGTAACTCTAAACAGGTAACCTGTAAAAATGTTTAAAGCGCCGTCTAGGGAGATTTTTAAGTACCAAAGTTTGGCGCCATTCCAGGAGTGTGCGCAATTTTAAAGCGTGACATGTTAGGTATCCATTTACTCAGCATAAACATCATCTTTCACAATATACAAAAAATTGGGCTAACTTTACTGTTTTTTTTTTTTCTTTTAATTCATCAAACCGAGAAAAGAAACGCTAAAATCCTCACTAAATTTAATAGGTACGATGCCCGGCGGGTGTGGAGAGGCGACTCTTTGTACATCTTGCTGCATGTATGCGTTCCTTGATCATCCGATCGAGGGCGAATACTGCTGTGCAAAATGTAAGCACATTGTTTCCCTGGAAGCCCAGGTTCTGAATCTGGGAAGCAACTGTCAGCACTGAGAAGTCCCTCTATACTAAAGGAGAGCCAGGAACGTACACGGCAGGTGCCGGCAGGGGCCAGCACAGAGGCGGGTGGAGACAAAGAGGTGCAGGCACTAGCAAAGAGCAGATGGGTGACAGTCAGGAGGGGTAGAGGGGGAAGTGACAGGGAGGCCGATCTAGGACTGGAGCATCCCAATAAGTACGCTCCATTGAGTGACTTTGGTGAAACCAGTCAGGGACCAGCACTGCTGGAGCTGACGGACTCTCCTAGCTGCCGGGGGAAGAACTCCTACAGTGAGAGTGGGGGGCAGCAAAGGGAAAGGAAAGACAGATTCTGGTGGTAGGGGACTCAATTCTTACAATTCACTCACAATTCATACCGTCGGCTAAAAATTTGCCATCTGCATTTCAGCAATAAGAGGGCGCCTGCTGACACTCTCCTGTCACCCCTTATTACATGAAGTTCAAAGAATGGTGATTTTATTGCAATTATACCCCTGAAGAGAGAGGAGGAAAAGAAACACTTTCTAAAGTCCCTCTGATGTGTACCATGGCAGTCCTGGGACATCAGAGGGTATTCATTGTAGGATATGACAGCGGTGGAAGCATTTCTAGGTATGGAGGGTGTCAAGAGCAGGAAAACGGTGATACCTGGGATGAGATCATGGTAGGATATGACAGCGGTGGAATCATTCTAGGTGGTGGAGGGTGTCCAGGGCTGGGAACGGTGATACCTGGATGAGATCATCTTCTGCACGGGGCCATTATCTGAAATATCAGGAGAGAGACACTTCGATAAACGTCACAGAAAACAATAAGAACAGAGTTGTCGGAGCCAGTAAAATCAGTCTGCTCTAGGTACAGGCAATATTAGGGGTGATTTCGGGCTGCGCCCTCTTCCCTAGCTGGATGCACTTTGCTACATTGCCCACAGCTCTGCAGTACCCCCTGGCAGACCTCAGATACAAAGCAAAGCTTTCCTAACGGTCCTCCTCACATGACACCACCACTGCTTGTAGTCAAGGGTTCATTTTGACCCCAATACTGGCCCCCAGCATTCATACACTGAGCACAATAATAAACCCAGCATTGGTGCAATAGATGCAATAATTACCCCCAGCATGGTGCAATTAATGCAAATAATAACCCCCAGCATGATGTTAGTACTATTAACATAAGTCTGGAGATAACCCCGCCCACAGTCCAGTTTCTCTCTTTCACTATCAGAACACAGACAGCGTTCCAGCGACCGAGGGGGCATTTTGTGAGAGAAATAAAGCCCTGCTTGTTTTACCCTCACCTGGATCAGAATCTGCCGCTAAGAAACATCCTATACCAAACAAGAGAAAACAATCACTAATTTCTATAGGAAGCGCCCTGTCCCCAGCTCAGTGCTATTCACACCAAGCCAGCGGCCATTTTCTGTGAGACCTTCTCTATGACTTTTCTCATTGTACATTGGCTCTGGGTGGAGACACATTGGAAAGACACTGCCAGCCCCCTAGGGTTGATCACTTCCTCTCTGTGTAAACCTGTCTATATATCATGAGAGAGAAACTTCAATAACGTCACAGAGAAGAAAACATTATAAATAGAGTTGGGCGAATGGTTCGGGCAGAGCAAAAGTTCGGCCTGAACACTGCCTGTTCACCGAACCCCGAATTTGCAGGGCGTTCAGCGGGTGTGAATCAGGCACAGTGAATAGCTTGTTGTTATGGAGCAGGGCCGAGAAGCTGACTGCGGCGTCTTTAAGGCCGGTTCACACTCTTGCAATGTCAGACATCGCATGTGATTCGCACAGCACTGCGGTGCAGATCACATTCAATGTCTGTGCGATGCGAATTCAGCCATACAGATTGTATGGCTGAATTGCATCGCATTCAGACCAAAGTCATGCAGGACCCTTTTTTTGGTCCATACCAGAATTGGATCGCATGGGTGTTCCTTTCTGGTCTGGTATTGATTTTAAGGTGAACCCCCACAAAAAAAACGGCGTAGGGTCCCCCCAAAATCCATAACGGACCCTTACCCAAACATGCAGCCTTGGCACCCCAAAGCACCTTGTCCCCAATATTGATGGGCGGGGGGGGGGGGCTTATTGGAATCTGGAAGTCCCCTTTAACAAGGCAGCCCTCAGATCCTGCCCCCCATGTGAATGAGTATGGGGTACTTAGTACCCTTACCTATTCGCCAAAAAAGTGTCAAAACAAATAAAAACAGTAAACAGGTTTTTGACAATTCCTTTATTTAAAAAAACAATGTCCCCCGATGTAAATCCATCGTCATTCACAACGCCCCGCTGCACCCGGAAAAGAAAAACAAAAACGCTCCAATGTCAACTAAGGCAAATAGCCGTATGCCTGGCTTGCCGTTTGACAGTTCTTTATGGGTAAGGAGCAGAGCCCCCTGCCCCAAAGCACCCACCTCCCCACACTGTTTCTTTTGTTTTTTAATCATTTTTGTATTACCGGCAATTTAAAGGAGAAGTCCAGCTTGAGCTCATGCCGCTGGGCTTCTCCCCTGGATCACAGGAGTGCAATTCGTTTGCACTCCTGTGACCCGTTTTCAGCAGAGAGTGGTCTGGAATCCGCTCTCGCTGACGTTAAACAGATCAGTGCAGGCACCGCGTCATCCCGACTCTAGGAGTCTGGACCCGCCAGGTGCCTGGACTGATAGCAGTCTCAGCCGCTCTGCTCCCCGCTGAGAGGGCCGCTCCCCGCCCCACCGCAGCTCAGCGCTCCAGTGAGCATGGAGGAACAGAGCAGGAGAGCTGCTGATGGCAGGCAGCAGCTCTTTGGCCCGGGGAGGTCAAAGAACCGAGCCATCGGCGGTGTTCAATCGCTTGCTTCTCAGTGCAGAGACACCGGGGAACCTGCTGTATCCACTAGTAAGTATGATCTTGAAAAAAAAAAAAAACATACATACTTCTCTTTTAAGTGTCATTTCATTCTTTTTTTTTTTTAAATATAAATGTCATTTTCCTGCAGCAGGTTCTATACACAGTACAGGTGCGACACTTAACATGCAGACCAAGGGGCAGGGCCAGATTAAGAGCAACATGGGCCTGGTGCTAAGGATTTTGGTGGACCTTTTTATGGAAATAAATAAAAAGAAAACGCGAACAATTTTTGTTAAATTTAAAATAAAGAGAGAGAGGGGTGTGAGAGAGTGGTTAAGAAGAGAGGGGGGGGGATGATAGCGAGATAGGGGGTTGAAAGAGAAGGATGAGAGGGGAGGGGGAAAGAGAGAGAGAGAGAGGAGAGAGAGAGAGAGAGAGAGAGAGAGAGAGAGAGAGAGAGAGAGAGAGAGAGAGCGCGAGAGAGAGCGCGAGAGAGAGAGAGCGAGAGAGAGAGCGAGAGGGGGGGGGGGTGAGAGAGGGGGTGAGAAAAGGGGAATAGAGAGAGGGTGAAGAGAGAGAGGGTGGTAGGGGGTGAGAGAGAGAACAGGGTGAAAGAGGGGATGAGAGGGAGTGAGGCGGGTGAAAGAGAGAGGGGGTGGGAGTGAGGGGGTGAGTCTGTGGGAGGCACAGCATAGTACATAACATGGGGGGGGGGGGAATAGCACAGTACATTACATGGTTGGCACAACACATTACATGGTGGATACATGGATACAGCACATTTAATGGTAAGCAAAGCACAGTACATTACATGGTGGGCACAGCACATTACACGGTTGGCACTGCCCAATACAGCACATTACAAGGTAGGCACAGTTCATTATATGGTGGGCACAGCACATGACATGGTTGGTACTGCACAACACAGCACATTGCATGGTGGGCACAACACAGCACATGCACATGGTGGGCACAGGACCTTATATGATGGGCACAGCACATGACATGGCGGGCACAGCTGAGCACATTACATGGTGGGCACTGCACATTACAAGTGGGCACTGAACAGCACATTATATGGTGGGCACAGCATATTATATGGTGGGTACTGCACAGCACATGACAAAGGTGAGTACTGCATGACACCACATGACATTGTGGGCACTGCACGACACAGCACAGCACATTACATTGTGAGCACAGCACATTAAATGGTGGACACCACACATGACATGGTGAGCCCTGCACAGCACATTCCATTGTGGGTACTACACGGGCACATGCCATGGTGGACAATGTACAGCACATTACATGGTGAGTACAGCACATTAGATGGTAGGCACTGCATGGTGCAGCACATGACATGGTGGGCACAAACACAGCACATGACATGGTGGGCACTGCACAGCAATTTACATGGTGGGCACTGCATGGCACAGTACGTTACATGGTGGGTACAGCGCATTACATGGTGGGCACTGCATGGCACGGCACATTTACACAGTGGAAACAACACACTACATGCTGGGCACAACACATGGCAGGGTGGGCACAGCACAGCACATGACATGGTGTGAACTGCACATGACATGGTGGGCACTGCATGGCACAGCGCATTACATGGTGGGCACTGCACATTACATGGTGGGATCACTGCATGGCACAGCACATGACATGGTGGACACTGCAAATTACATAGCGGGCATTGCAAGGCAGAGCACATGACATGGTGGGCACTGCACATTACATGGCGGGCACTGAATGGCACAGCCCATGACATGGTGGGCATTGCACATGACATGGCGGGCACTGCATGGCACATTACATGGTGGGCACTTCACATTACATGGTGGGCACTGCAAGGCACAGCACGACATAGGGGGCACTGCACATCACATGAAGAGCAATGCAATGCACAGCACATGACATGGTGGGCATTGCACATTACATAGTAAGCACTGCAATGTACAGCACATGACATACTAGACACAGCCCATGACATGGTGGGCATTGCACATGACATGGTGGGCACTGGATGGCACATGACATGGTGGGCACTGGACATTACATGGCGGGCACTGCATGGCACATCACATGACATGGTGGGCACTGCACATTACATGGTGGGCACTGCAAGGCACGGCACGACATAGGGGGCACTGCACATCACATGAAGGGCAATGCATAGCACATGGCATGGTGGGCACTGCACATTACATAGTGAGCACTGCAATGTACAGCACATGACATGGTGGGCACTGCACATTACATGGGGGCACTGCACATTACATGGGGGCACTGCAATGCACAGCACGTCATAGTGGGCACTGCAATGCACAGCACATGACATGGTGGGCACTGGGCACAAGAGAGCACATTACATGGGGGGAAGCAGCAGTCTGTCCCCTAGCACAATAAAACACCTCCCTAACAAATGTACTAACCTTATCAGAACAGCATGTAAGATGTCCTTCCTCCCGGGCTCCTGCTGGTTAGGAGAACATCAGCGCCCCTCCCCCAGACAGCTCCCAGGACACTGAGGATCTGTGTGAATGTAACAGATCCTGTGATAGGAGTCAGGCATCGGCAGAGACAGGACTTGGCTGCACTAACACTTGTCTCCTCCATGTGTGCACAGAGGCTCCTCTTCCTTCAGGAAGGCACACAGATATCGATAAGCCACTGCCATGGGCCTATATTGAGGGAGGGGCCTGGAGCTGCAGCTCCACCAGCCCTATGTTAATCCGGCCCTGCCAAGAAGACCCCCCAGGCACTATATTTAGAGGAATTTTTCTTTTTTATTGTTGCACTTTGACCTCTTGTCACCAAATCACGTACCTGTACATCATTTGGTGACAAGTGGGTGTCCCGGGGTGATGCCTGCAGCTGCCGTTCACCCCAGTACCGTTTTTAGAGCGGACGGTTGGCTGTTGTTACAAGCAGCATTCCTTTCACCCCCCTCCCGCTGCTCGCTCAGGCTCTCCCATTCCCACCGAGATCCCTGAGCAACCAGTCAGCACATTCGCCGGCTGGCCGGAGACCCAAACAAAGCCGGCTAAATAAATAAAAATTAAAGTGACGGTGTAAAAATAAAAATTTAAAGCATCCCTCCGAGCTTGCGTGCAGAAGCAAACACATACGTAAGTTGCGCCCGTATTTATAAACGGTCTTCAAACCACACATGTGTGATATCGCCGCAATCGTTAAGAGTGAGAGCAATAATTCTAGCACTAGACCTCCTCTAACTCTAAACTGGTAACCTGTAAAAAAAAAAAAATTTAAAGCATTGCCTATAGAGATTTTAAGTACAGTAGTCACCATTACACGAGCGTGTGTAATTTTAAAGCGTGACATGTTCGGTGTCGATTTACTCGGCGTAACATCATCTTTCACATTATAGAAAAAAATTGGGCAAAATTTACTGTTTTGTTTTTAATTCATTAACCACTTCCCGCCCGCCCTATAGCGGATTGACGTCCGGGAAGTGGTTCTGTTATCCTGACTGGACGTCATCGCGGCGATCGGTGGAGCGGTGTGTCAGTCTGACACACCGCTCCACCGATCTTGGTAAACAGCCTCCGGCGGAGGCTTTTTACCACGTGATCAGCTGTGTCCCAATCACAGCTGATCACGCTGTCAATAGGAAGAGCCGTTGATCGGCTCTTCCTCACTCGCGTCTGACAGACGCGAGTAGAGGAGAGCCGATCGGCTCTCCTGGCAGGGGGGGTCTGCGCAGCCCCCCCGCAGATCACCACACTGGACCACCAGGGATCGCCACTAGGACCACCAGGGAAGGGGCAACATGTGGATGGCCAGGTATGTACCCCATGGCCATCCACATGTGCCCAGTGTGCCAAATCTGTGCCAATCAGTGCCCACAAATGGGCACTGATTGGCACCATGTTGCAAAGATGCCCAGCAATGCCACCCTTAGGGGCATCACTGCAAACAAGCAGTGCCATCAGTGCCACCCATCAGTGTCCATTCATGCCACCTGTCAGTGCCCATCCGTGCCCATCAGTGCCCATCCGTGCCCATCTGTGCCAACTATCAGTGCCACCCATAAGTAACCATCAATGCCACCTATGAGTGCCCATCAGTGCCGCCTATAAGTGCCCATCCGTGCCGCATACCAGTGCCACCTATCAGTGCCCATCAGTGCCACCTATCAGTGCCCATCAGTGCCCGTCATTGAAGAAGAAAAAACGTACTTATTTACAAAAAGTTTTAACAGAAACAAAGAAAAAACTTGTTTTTTTTTCAAAATTTTTGGTCTTTGTTTATTTGTTGCGCAAAAAATAAAAACCGCAGAGGTGATCAAACACCACCAAAGAAAGCTCTATTTGTGGGAACAAAATGATAAAAAATTTGTTTGGGTACAGTGTAGCATGACCGCGCAATTGTCATTCAAATTGCGACAGCGCTGAAAGCTGAAAATTGGGCTGGGCGGGAAGGTGTCTAAGTGCCCTGTATTGAAGTGGTTAAAGTGCATTTTTTACAGCTAAAAAAAAAAATGCGTTGGAAAGATCGCTGCGATTTCAAAGCAGTTCTCCAGGCCCCCCGCCTAGGGCGATCACATTTCTAAATCACATTCAGAGACCCCCCCCCCCCCCCCCCCGCACCAGCCCAAAAAAAATGTTTAATACTTTATTTTGCCAATTTTTGGAAAAAAAAAAAGCAAACAGTGGTAACCACTCCTACAAGCCGCATCTTTGGAGCGGTGAAGGAGCGGGTGTATACACCGGCTCCTAAACGCTCCTGCCCATTGATTCTGAATGGGAACCGCCAGCAAAGCGCCGCTGAGGCACTTCAGTCGGGCGGGTACCCACGCGTGTCCATCGGCTGGTGGCTCCCTGTCCAGAAGACATCTGTCTGTCTAAATTACAATTCCCCTCCACAAAACTAAAATTGGGTTTCTACAGGTTACGGTGCACTGTGCAGTGCTCTGACAGGCAAACGATAATATGTAGAGACACACAGATCCGTTGACACACAGATTTATCTCTCCACTCCTCAACTCACCCCCACTATCTCCTCACGGATCTCAAACTTGCTGAATGACAAATCAGAATGGATGTCACACCACTTCCTCAAACTTAATCTTTCTAAAACTGAGCTTGTTATATTTCCTCCTTCACGGTCCCCCTCCTGTGACTTCACCATTAATATCAACAACACAAACCATTGGTCCCTCCACACATGCCAGGGTCCTGGGTGTAATCCTTGACTCTGACTCTCCTTCAGCCCCATATCCAATCACTGGCTAAATCCTGGCGCCTTAACCTCCGCACCATCTCCAGAATTCCACCCTTCTGACTAATGACACCACAAAGCAACTTATTCACTCCTTGATTATTTCCCGCCTCGACTACTGCAACTCTCTCCTTAACGGCCTACCCTTAGGCAGGCTATCCCCCTTCAGTCTATTATGAATGCTGCTGCTAGACTAATACACCTCACTAATCGATCCGTGACTGCTGCTCCTCTCTGCCAATCCCTTCACTGGCTTCCCCTACCCCACCGTGTAAAATTCAAAATGCTAACCATAACCTACAAGGCCATTCACAACATCGCCCCCCAGCTACATCACCAACCTCATCTGCAGATATCGCCCAAATCGTCCCTCCGCTCCTCCCAGGACCTCCTGCTCTCTAGCTCCCTTGTTACCACCTCTCATGCTCGCCTTCAGGACTTCTCAGAGCCTCTCCATCCTCTGGAACTCCCTGCCCCAGTATGTCCGATCAGCCCCTACCCTGTCCACCTTTAGGGTCGGTTCACACTAGGACGACTTGTCAGGTGACCTAGCTGCCTGACAAGTAGCGTCCCGTTCTGTACAATGGAACCGTTCTAATCGGAGCGACGCAAGTCTCTCCGACTTAGAAAAAGGTTCCTGTACTACTTTAGGGGCGACTTGAGGCGACATGCATAGACTTCTATATAGAAGTCGTTTTGCAAGTCGCCGCCCCTGTCGTGTCCAGGTGCCTGAGGCAGTCGCGCTGCTTCAGTGTGTACCGACACTTAGGAGATCCCTGAAAAATAATTTATTCAGGGAAGCCTATCCCCACACCCACATAACTGTCCCTGAACCACCCCCATCAAATCATTCTTTGCAGCTATTATCTTTTCTACCACCACCCCCTCCCTATAGAATGTAAGCTCTACGAGCCGGGCCCTCCTGTACCTTCTGTATTAAACTGTACTGTAATTGTGTTGTCCCCCTTATAGCGCTGAGTAAACTGTTGGCGCTATATAAATCTCGTATAATAATAATAATAATAATGTAGAGAGAGTTATACCATAACAACCAATCAGGAACCATCTTCCCCTCCCCTGACTCTGGTATTGAGTAATCTGGTTGCTATGGGTGACCCCACATCACCATGGTATCAGAACAGGAAGTGATGTTGTCACTAACAGCTATCAGGCAACTTTCATCTCCATAAATTCATGTTGCTATGGATACTATTGACACTCTGTGTCTCAGTTTTAGAAGTGAACGGCGGTGAGTGTGACACCCACAACACCAACCTGGTAAGGGCCCCCGCAGCTGACTGCTCCCCAGAGAGGGTAAAGAGGACCTGTACTGTGATCATGGCAACCACCCAGCTGGTACTGTACTGGTCTGGCTGGTATATATGGGACCTGTTGGCCATGTTACTAATAGGATAGACATCTCAAGAGTGGGATTTTTTTGCCTGCAAAGAGACACACAGTGGCCACTATTGGAAAAAATACCAGTTCCCTGGCTGTTTTTGGCTTCAATACTCAGTCACTGCCCTAGAACAAGCATGCAGCAAGTGAAGTCAAAACATATAATTCCGTATGTGTATAAAATATAGAAATAGAAATATAGAAGGGGGCTCACTGCGCTGGCGTTCCTGTTCATGGCCCGCGAAACGTTGCAGAGCTTCTCTAACAGCATGTCCGCTTTGGATTGGTCGCCCCTCCAGCCATTGGAATAAGGGACCCCCGGCGAAGCTGTACAGCACCAGGCAGGTGATTAGGCAGAGGTGAGGGAAGAGGGTCCAGAAGAGGTGGTCACATCTCCGCCGGCAGCGGCTCCTCTGGGACATGATGCAGTGGAGAGGATCAAGAGAGGAATGACAGATAGATTTGGCAGTTTGACAGTTAGGATAAGATGTGATCATCAGCAGGAACCCCCCCCCCCCTCCTCCGCTGCTCATCCACTCTGCACAGTGTAGCTTCCAGTGGGGACACACCAGAGTTAACGGCTCCATTACTGTCTATTGATCCGCAGAGTGGAAAGAGCACCGGTGGCGGAGGAAGGGGGCTCGGTTGCGGCCCTCGTGGACGGGAGGAGGCTCAGGAGGAGAGAAGTCGGGCTGCTGGCAATGGCAATGCGCTGCAGGCAGTTTCAAGTCCTGTATTTCACTATATAAACTCATTTTACTCTGAAAAATATAGTGTAAAATGCAAAACTCCGGTGGGGGTGTAATAAGATGTCCACTTTCCCCCTTCTCAGTGTATCCTTACTATGGAGGAGTGCGGGGTGTAGCAAGATGGCGGCGACGAAATCTCACTTTCGTTACAAATTCTGACGGGTCGCCAAAATCAGACGAACCAGCGACCTGGGAAGGAGGAGGGGTGTGACCTAAGTTTTCAGTAGGAGAGCCCCTTGGCTGTGATTGGTTGGCGGGAAAAGACTCTGGACCGTGATGTTATTGCTTTCTGTTTTGTAAAAATTAGTTTTATTAACAGAGGCAGAGCGGACTGTTACAGAAGGGATGAAGGGATGTGGGGATGAGGGATGGGGCAGTATGTGGAGGTGTGTAAGCAGGCTGGTGCAAAGATTTTCGACACTCTAGGCAAAACCTAATTTTGCTGCCCCCTTGGCTCCGCCCCAACTCTGCTCTGATTCCACCCCCTTTGCCCTGCCCATGTATATAATCATATATTTAATCACCTCAGTGTAATACCCCCAATGTGCAGTATACAGGTGGGGGGGTGGGGGGTGTGAAGTATACAGGTGGGGGGTGGGGGGTGTGAAGTATACAGGTGGGAGGTGGGGGTGTGAAGTATACAGGTTGGGGGTGTGAAGTATACAGGTGGGAGGTGGGGTGTGAAGTATACAGGTTGGGGGTGTGAAGTATACAGGTGGGGGGTGTGAAGTATACAGGTGGGGGGTGTGAAGTATACAGGTGGGGGGTGTGAAGTATACAGGTGGGGGGTGTGAAGTATACAGGTTGGGGGTGTGAAGTATACAGGTGGGGGGTGTGAAGTATACAGGTGGGGGGGTGTGAAGTATACAGGTGGGGGGTGTGAAGTATACAGGTGGGGGGGTGTGAAGTATACAGGTGGGGGGGTGTGAAGTATACAGGTGGGGGTGTGAAGTATACAGGTGGGAGGTGGGGGTGTGAAGTATACAGGTTGGGGGTGTGAAGTATACAGGTGGGGGTGTGAAGTATACAGGTGGGGGTTGGGGGTGAAGTATACAGGTGGGGGTGTGAAGTATACAGGTGGGGGGGTGGGGTGTGAAGTATACAGGTGGGGGGTGGAGTGTGAAGTATACAGGTGGGGGGTGGAGTGGAAGTATACAGGTGGGGGGGTGGAGTGTGAAGTATACAGGTGGGGGGGTGGTGTGAAGTATACAGGTGGGGGTGGGTGTGAAGTATACAGGTGGGTGTGAGTATACAGGTGGGGGGTGTGAAGTATACAGGTTGGGGGTGGGGTGAAGTATACAGGTGGGGGGTGGGGTGTGAAGTATACAGGTGGGGGTGGGGTGTGAAGTATACAGGTGGGGGGTGGGGTGTGAAGTATACAGGTGGGGGGTGGGGGTGAAGTATACAGGTGGGGGTGGGGTGTGAGTATACAGGTGGGGGGTGGGGGTGTGAAGTATACAGTGTGGGGGTGTGAAGTATACAGGTGGGGGGGTGAAGTATACAGGTGGGGGGTGAAGTATACAGGTGGGGGGTGGGGGGTGAAGTATACAGGTGGGGGGTGGGGGGTGAAGTATACAGGTGGGGGGTGGGGGTGAAGTATACAGGTGTGGGTGGAGTATACAGGTGGGGGGGTGAAGTATACAGGTGGGGGTGGGGGGGGGTGAAGTATACAGGTGGGGGGGTGAAGTATACAGGTGGGGGGTGAGGGGTGGAGTATACAGGTGGGGGGGTGGAGTATACAGGTGGGGGGGTGGAGTATACAGGTGGGGGGGTGGAGTATACAGGTGGGGGGGTGGAGTATACAGGTGGGGGGTGAAGTATACAGAAAAAAAAAATCATTTTGAGAAAAAAAATCATTTTTGAAAAAAAAAAAAAAATCATTTTTGAAAAAAAAAAGGTGGGGGGGTGGAGTATACAGGTGGGGGGTGAAGTATACAGAAAAAAAAAATCATTTTTGAGAAAAAAAAATCATTTTTGAAAAAAAAAAATTCATTTTTGAAAAAAAAAAAAAAAAAATCATTTTTGAAAAAAAAAAAATATATATTTTTGAAAAAAAAAAAAATCATTTTTGAAAAAAAAATACATTTTTGAAAAAAAAAATTTTTTTGAAAAAAAAA
Organism: Lithobates septentrionalis; assembly: GCA_037952835.1. Lineage (NCBI taxonomy): Eukaryota > Metazoa > Chordata > Amphibia > Anura > Ranidae > Lithobates > Lithobates septentrionalis. The sequence continues at coordinate 78,836 of JBBDGP010005699.1, read as the reverse complement.
AAAATTCATGGGCTGCTTACCTTATATGGGCATAAGTGTCAGTTGGAAGATCTGGCTGTGGCTGGATTTTTGAATCTGGTCATGTGACAGGAAGTGACATCATAGTGAGCTCTCAGCCAATAAAGCAGAGTGTACAGCAGTAGGTGAGTCAGTGTGTGTTGGAGACAGCAGAGTGCAGACACAGATATCTGAGCTCTCTATCAGCATTCTATTATATAGATTGTATACAGAATACACAGCGCAGGAAGAGGGGGAGGAGATTATATTATCACTTCTCTTTATTTCATAAACAAAACCTGAATAAAAAAAAAAGGAAAGAAAAAAATATATATATATTTCTATTATAAAAAGACATCATTCAGAGAGGACAGGAGATCAGCAGAGAGGAACTTTGCTTTGGAAGATCCACAATGTCCAATCAGAGGAACAGGAAGAGGAGCAGCAAGGAAATATATTACAGTACGACTGAGAAACTAGAGATCTTTGCAGAGCAGACAGGCCAGCCTCCCAGGAAGAGGAGAAGAGAGGAGGAAATAGGGAGCTCCGCTGAGCAGACAGCCAGCCTCTCAGGAAGAGAAGAGAGGAGGAAACAGGAGCTCCGCTGAGCAGACAGGCCAGCCTCCCAGGAAGAGGAGAAGAGAGGAGGAAATAGGGAGCTCCGCTGAGCAGACAGGCCCAGCCTCTCAGGAAGAGAAGAGAGGAGGAAACAGGGAGCTCCGCTGAGCAGACAGGCCAGCCTCCCAGGAAGAGGAAGAGAGGAGGAAATAGGGAGCTCCGCTGAGCAGACAGGCCAGCCTCTCAGGAAGAGAAGAGAGGAGGAAACAGGGAGCTCCGCTGAGCAGACAGGCCAGCCTCCCAGGAAGAGGAGAAGAGGAGGGAAATAGGGAGCTCCGCTGAGCAGGACAGGCCAGCCTCTCAGGAAGAGAAGAGAGGAGGAAACAGGGAGCTCCGCTGAGCAGACAGGCCAGCCTCCCAGGAAGAGGAGAAGAGAGGAGGAAATAGGGAGCTCCGCTGAGCAGACAGGCCAGCCTCTCAGGAAGCGGAGCAGATATTACACAGCCAATGAGGATCTCCAGAGCTCTGCAAAGAGGAAAGGAGAGAAGAGGCGATGGTCCCAGGACACAGAATGTGAGAGCCATCTGAGGAAGAGGAGGAGTGACGAAGGAGGTAAGGATTAGATGCCCTTTTTAGATTACCCTTTTCACCCCCCCCCCCCCCAACAATCTCCCCCCATACTGCTGGGCAAGACAGCAAAAGTTTAACTCCCACCAAATATTCCCCACCCCCACATGGATCTGGAAGTTTAACACCCACCCCCCCATATAATCTCCCCCCACATTGCTTGCTGGCACAATTCCACTGAAACCCCCCCCCCCCCCCCGTTAAAAGTTTAGCCCCCCTCATAATCCCCCCCCCCCCCCAACTGCTGGCTATGGCAATGAGAATGTAACTCCCCTCTATGATCTCCCCACACATTGCTGGGTATTGCAATGAAAGTTTCACCCCCCCCATAACTCTCACCCCAATGCTGCACATGGTAGGTGAAAATTGAACCCCCCATAACCTCCTCCCCCCACATTTCTGGGCATGGCAGTGAAAGTCCCCCCCCCCACCATAGCTGACCTAAAACACACCTATAGGCTTGCTCTAAGTCTGCAGTTCATTGATTGGATGATAATTTAACTGTTAAATGCATACCTAGAATGAAGAGTTGTGGGTGGAGTCAGCTATCAATTACCAATAGAAATCAGTGATAAGACCTTTATGTGGTATATGCAATAAAATGTATTTCTCTTTCTCCTTTCTAGCAGATGGCGGGACAGCAGAGCAAGTAGTGGCCCCTACAGAATGCATAGTGGCCTCTACAGGACAGGCAGCGGCCCCTACAGAACATGTAGCGGCCCCTGCAGGACAGGTAGCGGCCCCTGCAGGACACGCGGCGGCCCCTACAGGAGACGTAGCGGCCCCTACAGGACAGGCAGCGGCCCCCTAAAGGACACGAAGAGACGGATTTAACTCCGGAGAGCTTCATCTTCCATAAGATACTTGGATCAGGAGCCTTTGGAACGGTAAGTAACAGCGATGTGGGCAAGCGCAAACCCATTCAAATGAATGGTGCCGCGCTGCAACCACCCCTTCGCAACCACGTATGACCATGTACAAACGAGTGTGGTTTCCCAGTATTGCTGTCTGAAGTGCGATCCGAATGGGGATCACACTTTAAATAGCAAAGCAGGTGTAAACCAGACCTAGCAACTAGAGCACATGGAAAAAGATGATGTACTAACTGTCTCTCTCCTACAGGTGGTGCTGGCGACTCACATTGACAGCGGCTTGCTGGTGGCGGTGAAGATCGTAGACAAGTTACTCCTAGTTGCAGGCAGCAATGAAGTAGCCCTGGTGGAGCGCCACGCTCTGGAGAGGGTAGGGACAACCAGTACTGTATCCACGCCTACGCCACATTCCAGACGGAGGTAAGTAAATTTTTCGGAAGAGAGAGAGAAGTATAGAATGAACGGCATTTATGTAATATATGTATATATATATAAGGATATAGGTAGATACAGATGGATGGATATAGGTAGATGGATATAAATACAGATATAGATATGGATGGACTGTAGGTAGATATAGATGGATGGATAGATATAGTGTAGGTAGATATAGATGGATGGATATAGTGTAGGTAGATATAGATGGATGGATAGATATAGTGTAGGTAGATATGGATCTATATAGTGTAGGTAGATATAGATGGATGGATATAGTGTAGGTAGATATAGATGGATGGATATAGTGTAGGTAGATATAGATGGATGGATATAGTGTAGGTAGATATAGATGGATGGATATAGTGTAGGTAGATACAGATGGATGGATATAGTGTAGGTAGATATAGATATGGATCTATATAGTGTAGGTAGATATAGATATGGATGGATATAGTGTAGGTAGATATGGGTGGATGGATATAGTGTAGGTAGATATGGGTGGATGGATATAGTGTAGGTAGATGTGGGTGGGTGGATGGATGGACTGTAGGTAGGTATAGGTAGATTTCATGCAGTATATTTGGGTAGTTATATATAACATGTGACTCTGATTAGGACCTTCAAAGTAAAATGCATTAATTGACCTGTCTGTTTCCCCCCCAGAGCCAACTCTTCTATGTCATGGAGTATCTGAGCGGAGGAGATCTGGTGGACAAGGAGGAAGAATGTGACATCACCACCCTCAGACTGACCACAGCGGAGCTCGTGTGTGGTCTGCAGTTTATCCACTCCAGAGGAGTCGTACACAGGTAAGTACTATTATTCACTTTACAATCTGCCCCTCCTGCTGCCTGAACACCCAATGGTGACCCGTTCCTCCTCCCCCATCCAATGTCCGCCCTTCTGTTGGACGCACACATAAAAGGGAGGAGGATGGAGGAACGCAGACCGGATGATCAGAAACATTGGGCGGCGCTAGGAAAGGGAGCTTTGTGATTGTTCATCCCTCTATGGATCTGTAATACTGGGATTTATGGGAGGGATCATTGTCTGAACTGCAGAGCTGACACTATTTTTTTCTCCACAGAGACCTAAAGCTGGACAACATCCTCATAGATAGCACCGGTCACATCAAAATTGCAGACTTCGGCATTGCAAGTGTACACAGGCCTGAATGCAAGGTAAGTCCAATGTGCCCATACACAGGGCAATTATCAACCAAACTAGGATTGAATTGAAGAGAACCTGTATATAAAGAGCAATTATCAGATTAGGACTAGATTAAAAACCCTGGGGGTCCCATCAGCTACTCAATCTGGCTCTGGGGGTCCTGTCCAGTCCTGGGGGCCTCATCCAGCCACCAACTGGTCCTGGTGGTCCCATCCAGCTAATACCTACCCCTGGGGGCCCTGTCCAACCTACCATCTGGCCATGAGAATCCTGTTCAGTCCTGGGGGGCTCTTTCTAACCATCATCTGGCCCTAGAGGTCCCTTCCAGCTACCATCTGGCCCTGTGGGTGATGTCCAGTTCCGGGGGGCTCCTCCTAAAAATCATCTAACCTGGGGGTCCCGCCCAGCTACCCTCAGCCCCTGGGAGCCCTGCCCAGCTACCATCTGGCCCAGAGGGTCCTGTCCCGGGGGGGGGGGGGTCCAGTCCAGCTACCCTCTGCCCCTGTGATCCCAGTCCAGCTACCATTTGGCCCTGAAGGTTCTGTCCTGTCCTGGGGGGGTCCTGTCCAGCTATCCTCTGCCCATGTGATCCCTATCCAGCTATCATTTGGCTCCGGGGGTCCTGTGCAGTCCTGGGGCACCCTGTCCAGCTACCATCTAGCCCTGGGGGTCCTGTCCTGGGGGACCCTGTTCAGCTACCATCTGGCCCTGGGGGCTCCATCCAGCTGCCATCTGGCTTTGAGGATCCTGTGCATTCCTGTCCAGCTACCATCTGGCTCTGGGGGTCCTGTCCAGTCCTGGGGGTCCAGTCCTGGTCCCATCCAGCTAACACTTACCCCTGGGGGCGCTGTCCAGCTACCATCTGTGGGTGATGTCCAGTTCCCAGGGGGCCCCAGCTAACCACCATCTGACCCTGATGGTCCCGTCCTGTCCTGGGGGGTCCCATCCAGCTACCTTCTGCCCCCTAGGAGCCCTGTTTAGCTACCATCTGGCTCTGAGGATCCTGTGCAGTTCTGGGGTGCTCTCTCCAGCTCCCATATGTCCCTGAGGGTCCTGTCCTGGGGGGTCCTGTCCAGCAACCCTCCACCCTTGTGATCCCTGTCCAGCTATCATCTGGCCCTGGGGGCCTCATCCAGCTACTACCCACCCCTGGGGGTTAAAATTTAAAGATTGAAACTTGTTGAAATGTTAATGCTGCTGGTTTCTAGCCTGATCTGTCATCCTTATTTTTCTCTCTCTGATTTTCCCACAGATGCAGACTGACCCATCCATGGATTATTTCTGGTTGGGGGTCACGTTATGTGATCTGGCCTTCGGTACTCGTCCATCCTTTTGCACCCGTGACAATGTCCTACACTGTGTAATGCCACAGTACCCGGCGGACACCGACCCAGAATTTGTGCACCTGCTAGAAAAGGTAAGTAGTGACACAGTCCCAGCGGGACAAGGAGAGTAGACATAAAGGCTCTGCCAGAGAGTCAGTGCGTGTCATGCGTCAATAACGTCACCTTATATTTTTCTGTTTTCTTTTCTCCCCGTAGCTCCTGTGCGAAGGCAAAGAGGTGCGCAAAGCGACCATCAGCAACATCAGAAAGCACAAGTTTTTCCAAGGAATAAACTGGGAGGAGGTGGAGGCGAGAGAGACCCCCCCCCCATTCTTTGTACGTCGAAAGGTATGTATTTAATCAGTGTGTCAATAGGGGGCATTTTTGCATTGAAGTCAATAGGACGCAATTTTTCACTGAAGTTAATAGGACGCGGTATGTCATCATCAGAACTTTTTTGTTCTATCGGCAAAATGCAGATAACCCTATTCTCAGCTAATAATTTTCCCATGTCCGATATATCGGTGCATACCTACATAGAAGGATTTCTTCTAATTCTCATTCATGGATCTCATTGTTCTCTTTTTTCTATTTCAGGGCCTCAGAAAAGTTACAAGGCTGAAGATACAAATGGATGACCTCCTAAACGATGAAATCATTCCAGCCAAGAAGCAGATGCTGTTCAATGGCTTTTCATTTGAAAGCGATCAATGGAGAACCATACAGAAGCTAAACTGAAGCCGAAACACGCCAGGATTTAGCTTATGGAAACGGGCATAAAATACGGCGAGGAATTTCACACCTAGTGTTCCTTCTCAACCATCTACCACCACTAGGGAGCCATGACATAGTCTCCAAGAGAGTCAGACTGAGACTGTGAGGAAGTCAGGACTAAGCCTACAATGGAGCAGGGAGGGGTGTGCAGAGGATCAGAGAGGAGTCTGTGGGGGGACAGACTCCTAAAGCTCCCCTGCAGTCCCCTCCCCTGCTCCCTTGTAGGCTTAGTCCCCACCTCCCGACAGTCCCAGCCTGGCTCCGGGAGGCGGGACAGAGTCTACAAGGGAGCCGGGACAGAGTCTACAAGGGAGCCGGGACAGAGTCTACAAGGGAGCCGGGACAGAGTCTACAAGGGAGCCGGGACAGAGTCTACAAGGGAGCCGGGACAGAGTCTACAAGGGAGCCGGGACAGAGTCTACAAGGGAGCCGGGACAGAGTCTACAAGGGAGCCGGGACAGAGACTACAAGGGAGCCGGGACAGAGACTACAAGGGAGCCGGGACAGAGTCTACAAGGGAGCCGGGACAGAGTCTACAAGGGGGCCGGGACAGAGTCTACAAAGGGAGCCGGGACAGAGTCTACAAAGGGAGCCGGGACAGAGTCTACAAGGGAGCCGGGACAGAGACTACAAGGGACTCATGGTATTAATGGCAGGGCTGGGGGGAGGGAGGTGTGATCATTGGCAGTGCTGGGGGGTTGATGGAATCAGTGGCAGTGCTGGGGGTGGGATGAGTGAAGGCAGTGCTGGTGCGGATGGGATGAGTGGAAGGGCTAGTGGACAGATGGGAGTGCTTGGGGGGATTGGGGAATCAGTAGCAGTGCTTGGGAGGGGGGGTGGGGAATCAGTAGCAGTGCTTGGGAGGGGGGGTGGGGAATCAGTAGCAGTGCTTGGGAGGGGGGGGTGGGGATCAGTAGCAGTGCTTGGGAGGGGGGGGGGAATCAGTAGCAGTGCTTGGGTGGGGAGGGTGGGGTATCAGTAGCAGTGCTTGGGTGGGGGAGATGGGGAATCAGAAGCAGTGCTTGGGTGGGGGGGATGGAGAATCAGTAGCAGTGCTTGGGAGGGTGGGAATCAGTAGCAGTGCTTGGGTGGGGGGGGTAGGGAATCAGTAGCAGTGCTTGGGTGGGGGTGTGGGGAATCAGTAGCAGTGCTTGGGTGGGGGTGTGGGGAATCAGTAGCAGTGCTTGGGAGGGGGGGGGGGGATCAGTAGCAGTGCTTGGGAGGGGGGATGGGCAATCAGTAGCAGTGCTTGAGAGGGGGGAATCAGTAGCAGTGCTGGGGAGGGGGGATCAGTAGCAGTGCTTGGGAGGGGGGGGATCAGTAGCAGTGCTTGGGGGGGGGAATCAGTAGCAGTGCTTGGGAGGGGGGATGGGCAATCAGTAGCAGTGCTTGAGAGGGGGGAATCAGTAGCAGTGCTTGGGAGGGGGGAGGGGGGATCAGTAGCAGTGCTGGGGGGGGGGGGGGGTTGATCAATAGCAGTGCTTTGGAGGTGAGGAATCAGTAGCAGTGTTTGGGAGGGGGGGAATCAATAGCAGTGCTTAAGGGGGGGATCAGTAGCAGTGCTTGGGAGGGGGGGATCAGTAGCAGTGCTGGGTGCAGATCAGTGACACTCACTTGTCCACTCAGTTTCCCCTGCCTGCATGTGTGAGAGAGAGAGGTCACAGAGAGGGTGGGAGAGATACCCAGTAGCTTCCATAGGAGATTCATTCTGGCCAGCAGCGGACAGGGCCCATTCTCCTTCTGGGTGAGGTGCTCTGCTCCTTCCAGTGGAGTCCCGGACTGCATGCGCCTTCCGCCGGTCCTCGGGGAGCCCGATCCGCCTGTCTTCCAAGCCGCTGTTAGTGCTGGAAGTGAAGAGGAGGGCGGATAGCAGTCCCTGGCCGCCCCGAACATCGCTCACACACAAAACAAGCTTTCGGCTGGTCTGTATTGAGAGGCGGAGGGAGTGCAGATTATTCCGCCTTCCGCTCTCATAGGCTGCAGCTGTTTGATCCCCCAGCGGCCGCCGGTGCTCTGGTGAAGGTGACCCAGAGGAGGTAGCTTAGCGGCGGGGCATGAGCATGTCAAAGTTAGGCGGTTTTACCGTGATTTTGCCGCGATTTTGTTCAGGTCACCAATGTAAAAGGCAGAAAAACGCCTGTAATCTGTCCCAAAGAAGCTCATGTTCCTTTTTGAGCTTAAGGCGTTTTTCAGGCATTTTGCTTCAGGTAGCGCTAAAATGAATAAACATTGAACGATATATCAAGTATTGTGTGTAAATAATAAAAACTTTGTGATAAAAATAGTTCCTACCCAGTAAAAGGACCCTGCTAACATCACTTTGGGACTTTCTCACCTGTGTTTCTACTCATTATATACATGTTCTATTTTATAATTATTATATTTGAGATTGATTTTTATCACAAAGTTTTTAATATGTAACCGATTCCGGACCAGCCGCCGCAGTTATACTGCAGCAGGTTGGCCCAGCTGCGCGAAGCATCGTAGCTATATGTCGCTCGCGCACGCATCCCCTAGGAGGCCGCGACGATCCAATTCGCTTCAGAACTGATCAATCCCCAGGCCCAGGCCAATGGTATCAGGCCTAGACCTGGTGATCGGTCCTGGCGAATGAAATGCTTCCCCTGCATGTGTAAGTGTAAACACAGCAGGAGAAGTGATGTCTTCTCTCCTCGTGGAACTCTTTTCCATTCCAGAGAGAGGAGAGGAGAGGAGAGGAGAGGAGACATCTCACAGTAAGTGCACCAACACTACACTGACACCAGTTCACGAAGGTACACTTGTAACCCCCTGATCGCCCCCCCCCCAGTTAACCCCTTCACCCCCATCACTGTACTGGTGTCATTAGTGATAAAAATCAGTGTTAGGGTACTTAGTGGTAGGCCCAGATAGGTCTAGGGACCCCCCAAACCCCCCCAATAAAGGTTTAACCCCTTTATCACCCCCTGTAACCAGTGATCACTGTATTAGTGTCACGGGTGATGCTGGTTAGCTATTTTTTTATAGCGTCAGGGCACCCGCTGTATATTACCTAAATAAAGGTTTATATAAAGGGTTATATCAGTTAGCTTTTAGTGTCAGATAGGGTCTGCGTCTCCCCAGGCAGCGTCAGATTAGTGCCAGTAGCGCCAACACCCACGCACCATACACCTCCCTTAGTAGTATAGTGTCTGAACGGATCGATATCTGATCAGATCTATACTAGCGTCCCCAGCAGTTTAGGGTTCCCAAAAACAGTGTTAGCGGGATCAGCCCAGATACCTGCTAGCACCTGCGTTTAGCCCCTCCGCCCAGCCCAGCCCACACAAGTGCAGTATCAATCGATCACTGTCTTTTACAAAAACACTAAACACATAACTGCAGCGTTCACAGAGTCAGGCCTGATCCCTGCGAACGCTAACAGTTTTTTTGTAGAGTTTGAAGCAGTCGCTGACAGTCAGGAGCTCTTTTTCCTGTAAATCTCACTAGTGTACCAGTAAATTTAGAGACCAAAATATCAATTCGAAGATACAGTAGTGAAGAGGCCTACACGTTTCTGAGCATGACAGATAGTGAAGAGGAAATCATTCATCTGTCAGATTCAGGCTCAGAATACGAACCGGTAGACAGCAGCGGCACCCTGACAGATAGTTCTGACGACAGAGTAGTGGTCCCTGCCAAGGTCAGGCATACCCGACCCCGTTCTTCTGCTTTCATTGAGGTGCAAGAACCGCAGGGCTCTCGTATGGAGCAGAGAGCCAGTACTAGTGCCGCTCATCCTTCTGGTGAACTGGCAAGCACCAGCGGCCTAGTACACCCCGGTCGTACATCCAGCACTGCAGTAACACTTGGTGACGTGGCGAGTCCCATAAGTGCAGTTCAAGCTGGCGAGGTGGCAAGCACAAGTAGTGTCCCGCTGCCACCAAGAAGAAGACGAACACAGGCCCGTCGTGCCCATAGTGCCCTTCCTGCTGCATTTGCCAATCCTAATTGGGAGCCCACCACTTCTGCAGCACCCGTACTTCCCCCCATTCACTGGCCAACCAAATTGATTTTTATTTGCTGTTTTTCACGGAAGATCTCTATAGATCTATTGTAAACCAAAGCAATTTGTATGCTGGTAAATCCATAAATTCATCACTGCTAATCTCCAGTTGACCCTTACCAGAGATTTGAGACCTATTACGGCAGCAACAACAGATGTCCCAGCAGACTGCATCAATAGACCCTCCAGGAGGCAGCAACAATAGACCTCTCCCTCAACAGTAGATTTACTCAGAAACATAAGACCCCCCCCACTAGCAACAATAGATCTACCCAGCAACAATAGACCTCCACACAAAAATAGATCCCCACCAGTGACAATAGATCCCCCAGCAGCAAGCATCAATAGACCTTCCAGCACACCCCAGCACTCCTTGCCATTACATACATTCATTGCTGGAGGTGCCGGAACTGCGTTCCCCCACATTCCTGCTGAAAAAAAGCCCTGCTTGCCACACAGAAATATAGGTATATAAAGAGTTTTTGATTGGTATAATGACCCTTCTAATCCTAACTCTTACCTCCCAACCCCAGCCCTAACTACTACCCTGTAATCCTGACCCCCATCCCCTAAACCCCAAAGCTAACCCGCTACCCAGTCACAGTCATCTGTGGTCCATTACAGGAAATTTACTACAAGTTATTATTGGACAGGAACTTCCGATTGCGCTATGGTTACAAAATTGCCAACAGTTTCGCATCTCAACCAATCCTTCCTCAAGGCCAGGCAAACTCTACAATCCGGTAATATATTTAATTGATACAAACAGTACCGGAAATTACCGAAATATTGATAACAATTTGGAGGAGATTTACTAAAACTGGACTGTGCAAAATCTGGTGCAGCTGTGCATGACAGCCAATCAGCTTCTAGCTTCAGCTTATTCAATTAAGCTTTGACAAAGAAACCTGGAAGCTGATTGGTTTCTATGCAGAGCTGCACCAGTTTTTGCACTCTCCCCTTTAACTCTCGGTATTTCCTAATTCAGATAAAAGGTAAAAGTTCACCTTATAATGAGAAATGAAAAGGTGAACTTACTCCAAATATCATTGGTCAGCACAGCCATGTGACCCTGCTGACCAATAAGAAGCACCTCTGAGGCTTCTTCTCAGCCCACAGTCTACAATGATCATAGTACAGGCAACCACACTAAGTCCACTAGTATGATTTGTCATGCGACTTTGGACACATAAAGTGGCATGACAAGTCACAGCCCATTGATTTCAATGGCACCCATTCCCATCAATGCGACTTTGAAAATCAGCGACTTTGAAAAAGGTACCTGCAATGCTTTGATGCGACTTTTAATTTTGACTTTGATCCAGAGAGTGTAAAGTTGGACCAAGGCTGCACTCAAAGTTGCATTAAAGTCACACTCCAAAGTCGCACTCTAGCCTTAGGCTACATTTCTAGTGCGACTATAAAGCTGTGCAATTTAGAGTGCGACTTTGAGTGCAGCTTAGATCCAACTTCACATTCTGGATCAAAGTCGCATCAAAGTAGTGCATGCACCTTTTAAAGGTCGCCGATTTTCAAAAGTGCATAGATCACATCATGCAAACAGTACCCATCACAGTGCCACACCATGAAAAACAGTACCCATCACAGTGCCACACCATGCACACAGTGCCCATCACAGTGCCACACCATGTACACAGTGCCACACCATGCACACAGTGCCCATCACAGTGCCACACCATGCACACAGTGCCCATCACAGTGCAACACCATGCACACAGTGCCCATCACAGTGCAACACCATGCACACAGTGCCCATCACAGTGCAACACCATGCACACAGTGCCCATCACAGTGCAACACCATGCACACAGTGCCCATCACAGTGCAACACCATGCACACAGTGCCCATCACAGTGCAACACCATGCACACAGTGCCCATCACAGTGCAACACCATGCACACAGTGCCCATCACAGTGCAACACCATGCACACAGTGCCCATCACAGTGCAACACCATGCACACAGTGCCCATCACAGTGCAACACCATGCACACAGTGCCCATCACAGTGCTGCACCATGCACACAGTGCCCATTACAGTGCTGCACCATGCACACAGTGCCCATCAGAGGGGTGCACCATGCACACAGTGCCCATCACAGTGCTGCACCATGCACACAGTGCCCATCACAGTGCTGCACCATGCACACAGTGCCCATCACAGTGCTGCACCATGCACACAGTGCCCATCACAGTGCTGCACCATGCACACAGTGCCCATCACAGTGCTGCACCATGCACACAGTGCCCATCACAGTGCTGCACCATGCACACAGTGCCCATCACAATGCCACACCATGCAATCAGTACCCATAACAGTGCCACACCATGCACACAGTGCCACATCATGCACACAGTGCCACACCATGCACACAGTGCCACACCATGCAAACAGTACCCATCACAGTGCCACACCATGCACACAGTGCCCACCACAGTGCCACGCCATGTACACAGTACCACACCATGCAAACAGTACCCATCACAGTGCCACACCATGCACACACTACCACACCATGCACACAGTACCCATCACACTGCCACACCATGCACACAGTGCCCATCACAGTGCCACACCATGCACACAGGGCCATCACAGTGCCACACCATGCACACAGGGCCATCACAGTGCCACACCATGCACACAGGGCCATCACAGTGCCACACCATGCACACAGGGCCATCACAGTGCCACACCATGCACACAGGGCCATCACAGTGCCACACCATGCACACAGGGCCATCACAGTGCCACACCATGCACACAGGGCCATCACAGTGCCACACCATGTACACAGTGCCACACCATGCAAACAGTACCCATCATAGTGCCACACCATGCACGCAGTGCCCATCACAGTGTCACACCATGCACACAGTGCCCATCACAGTGCTACACCATGCAAACAGTACCCATCACAGTGCCACACCATGCACACAGTGCCACACCATGCACACAGTGCCACACCATGCACACAGTGCCACACCATGCACACAGTGCCACACCATGTACACAGTGCCACACCATGTACACAGTGCCACACCATGCAAACAGTACCCATCACAGTGCCACACCATGCACACAGTGCCCATCACAGTGCCACACCATGCAAACAGTACTCATCACAGTGCCACACCATGCAAACAGTACTCATCACAGTGCCACACCATGCACACAGTGCCCTTCACAGTGCCACACCATGCACGCAGTGCCCATCACAGTGCCACACCATGCACACAGTGCCATCACAGTGCCACACCATGCACACAGTGCCATCACAGTGCCACACTATGCACACAGTGCCCATCACAATGCCACACCATGCACACAGTGCCCATCACAGTGCCATGATTGTAGACACAACCACGTGGTTCTAAACTGTAGAAAATCTGCAGCATGTTGTATTGTAATCTATCTTACAGTTTCTAACAAACATAACATACTTCCAAAGCTCTCTTCCCCCCCCCCCCCCCCCCAAACAAGACTACTAAGACAGAAGGAGATCTGTGAAGGAAAGGAGGGGTGGGGGTGGGCAGGGCTGGGCGGGGCTTTCAAACACAATTTTTTGGGAAAAAAACACACTTTCATGAATTTAAAAAAAAACTAAACAGTAAAGTTAGCCCAATTTTTTTGTATAATGTGAAAGATGATGTTACGCCGAGTAAATGGATACCTAACATGTCATGCTTTGAAATTGCGCACACTCGTGGAATGGCGATAAACTACGGTACCTAAAAATCTCCATAGGCGGCGTTTAAAAAATAAATAAATAAATAAACGGTTACCAGGTTAGAGCTACAGAGGAGGTCTAGTACAAGAATTATTGCTCTCGATCTCACGATCGCAGCGATACCTCACATGTGTGATTGGAAACCTGTTTACATATGCAGGCGCGACTTACATGTGCATTTTCTTTGCTGCGCGAGCTCGCGGGATGCTTTAAAACATTTTTTTTTCTTATTTTTATTTTTTTACATTGTCACTTTAAAAAAATAGAAATAAAAGTATCACTTTTATTGCTGTCACAAGGAATGTAAACACCCCTTGTGACAGTAATAGGTGGTGACAGGTACTCTTTATGGGGGGATCGTTATGTTCTGCACATAGCCATGTGCATAACAGTGTACAACTCACCGCGTATCTCAAATCTAAACATATTTAACTATAGTTAAAATTACTAAATAACAACATAACTAGTACCCAGTTTCAACATGGTAGGATAGTGACAGGATATATCTATTCCTGAAGGACCTCTCATCCCTCAGAGCCGGATGTTACAAAGACAGCTGGGGTCGAGTGAAATCACTTGACCTCTGGACTAACTCCACCATTCACTCGCTTGGGGCCTGCACCCCAACTCTCAACAGGGTCAGGTAGATATTCAGGGAATCTAACCAGGGTAGTCCCCAACAGGTTGATCATCTGTCGTGGACTCTGAGTCTGTCCACAGCTGCCAGACCTTTTCATATTTTTATGTAAGAGTTAAGGGCTAGGGTTAGAGTTAGGGTTAGATGTTAGAGTTAAGGACTAGAGTTATATGTAAGAGTTAAGGGCTAGGGTTAGAGTTAGGCCCCTTTCACACTGGGGCGGTGGGGGCGTCGGCGGTACAACAGCGCTATTTTTAGTGCTGCTGTACCGTCGTTCTTGCAGCGGTATTCGGACGCTAGCGGTGCGGTTTTAATCCCCCGCTGGCGGCCGAAAAAGGGTTAAAAACCTCGTACAGCGCGGCTATAGCCGCAGTATTACCGCGGTATAGCCGCGCTGTCCCATTGATTTCAATGGGCAGGAGCGGGGAAGGAGCGGTGAATACACCGCTCCTTCCCCGCTCCAAAGAAGCGGTTTGCAGGACTTTTTTCAACGTCCTGCCACCGCACCGCTTCAGTGTGAAAGCCCTCGGGCTTTCACACTGAACAGCGGCGGCTGCTTAGGAGCGGTTTTCAGGCGGTATTTTTAGCGCAATACCGCCTGAAAACCGCCCCAGTGTGAAAGGGGTCTTAAAGAGGAGTTCCACCCAGGGGGGCCGTCAAAAAAAAAAAAAATTAAAAGTCAGCAGCTACAAATACTGCAGCTGCTGACTTTTAATTGGACACTCACCTGTCCCTGGGTCCAGCGATGCGGGGGATCGAAGCCCCGCTCGTCCCCCCCCTCCGCTCGTCGGCGCCGGCATTTCAACTGTGGGCGCCAGGCTGTGGCTTCACAGCCTGGCACCCACTGCGCATGCGCGAGCGGCACCGCGCGCCGTGATTGGCCGCTCAAATCACCTGGGACCTGTAATGGGTCCCAGATGATTGACAGGAGGGAGGGAGCAGAGCGGAGCCCTTCCTGTGCCGAGGGGGAAGCGATGTCACCAGCCCAGGCTAAGGAACAGGCAGACTACGAGGGACCACCTAGCAACAGGCATTTAGAGGTAAGTGGAAAAAAAAAATCCAAATGTTTTTTTGTTTTTTTTTTTAGAATTTTTCCAGGCATTTTTGTTTTTTGGGTGGAACCCCACTTTAACCACCTCAATACAGGGCACTTAAACCCCCTTCCTGCCCAGACCAATTTTCAGCTTTCGGTGCTCTTACACTTTGAATGACTATTACTCAGTCATGCAACACTGTACCCAAATGAAATTTGTGTCCTTTTTCTCACACAAATAGAGCTTTCTTTTGGTGGTATTTAATCACTAATGGGTTTTTTATTTTTTGTGCTATAAATAAAAAAAGACCGTAAATTTTGTGAAAATTGCCTTTTTCTTTGTTTTTGTCATAAAATTTAGCAAATTAGTAATTTTTCTTCATAAATTTTGGCCACAATTTATACTGCTATATATCTTTGGTAAAAATAACCCAAATTAGTGTATATTATTTGGTCTTTGTGAAAGTTATAGAGTCTACAAACTATGGTGCCAATCACTGAAAATTGAAAACATCTGATCCGGCCTTCAGTACATCAGGTGAATCTCATTTCTTGAGGTACTAACAAGTCAGAAAAGTACAAATACCCCCCAAATTACCCCTTTTTAGAAAGTAGACATTCCAAGGTATTAAGTAAGTAGCATGGTTAGTTTTTTTAAGGTGTAATTTTTTCCCACAATTCTTTGCAAAAGGAAGATTTTTTTTTTTTTTTTTTTTTTTTTTCAAAATTTTCATATTAACTGGTTATTTCTCTCACAGAGCATATGCATACAACAAATTACACCCCAAAATACATTCTGCTACTCTTACCGAGTATGGGGATACC
The DNA here is from genome assembly GCA_037952835.1 of Lithobates septentrionalis. Classification (NCBI taxonomy): domain Eukaryota; kingdom Metazoa; phylum Chordata; class Amphibia; order Anura; family Ranidae; genus Lithobates; species Lithobates septentrionalis. The sequence continues at coordinate 62,804 of JBBDGP010005699.1, read as the reverse complement.
ACATGTGTGGGACTTTTACACAGCCTGGCCACATACAAAGGCCCAACATTGAAGTCGCACCATCAGGCGATCTACGAGCATAAATTGCACATCTCATTTCTCAACCACCTATTACACTTTTGAAGGCCCTGGAGCACCAGGACAAAGGAATTGCCCACAAAATGACCCCATTTTGGAAAGCAAACACCCCAACGTATAATCTATGAGGCATAATGAGTCTTTTGAACGGTTATTTTTTTTCCAGAAGTTTTTGGAAAATGTGGAAAAAAAATAAAAACGCATTTTTTTTACACAAAGTTGTCCATTTATAAGATATTTCCAACACATAGCAAATACATAGCAAAAATGACACCCCAAAATACATTCTGCTACTCCTCCTGAGTATGGGGATACCACATGTGTGGGACTTTTACACAGCCTGGCCACATACAAAGGCCCAACATTGAAGTCGCACCATCAGGCGATCTACGAGCATAAATTGCACATCTCATTTCTCAACCACCTATTACACTTTTGAAATCCCTGGAGCACCAGGACAAAGGAATTGCCCACAAAATGACCCCATTTTGGAAAGCAAACACCCCAACGTATAATCTATGAGGCATAATGAGTCTTTTGAACGGTTATTTTTTTTCCAGAAGTTTTTGGAAAATGTGGAAAAAAAATAAAAACGCATTTTTTTTACACAAAGTTGTCCATTTATAAGATATTTCCAACACATAGCAAATACATAGCAAAAATGACACCCCAAAATACATTCTGCTACTCCTCCTGAGTATGGGGATACCACATGTGTGGGACTTTTACACAGCCTGGCCACATACAAAGGCCCAACATTGAAGTCGCACCATCAGGCGATCTACGAGCATAAATTGCACATCTCATTTCTCAACCACCTATTACACTTTTGAAGGCCCTGGAGCACCAGGACAAAGGAATTGCCCACAAAATGACCCCATTTTGGAAAGCAAACACCCCAACGTATAATCTATGAGGCATAATGAGTCTTTTGAACGGTTATTTTTTTTCCAGAAGTTTTTGGAAAATGTGGAAAAAAAATAAAAACGCATTTTTTTTACACAAAGTTGTCCATTTATAAGATATTTCCAACACATAGCAAATACATAGCAAAAATGACACCCCAAAATACATTCTGCTACTCCTCCTGAGTATGGCGATACCACATGTGTGGGACTTTTACACAGCCTGGCCACATACAAAGGCCCAACATTGAAGTAGCATCATCAGGCGATCTACGAGCATAAATTGAACATCTCATTTCTCAACCACCTATTACACTTTTGAAGGCCCTGGAGCACCAGGACAAAGGAATTGCCCACAAAATGACCCCATTTTGGAAAGCAAACACCCCAACGTATAATCTATGAGGCATAATGAGTCTTTTGAACGGTTATTTTTTTTCCAGAAGTTTTTGGAAAATGTGGAAAAAAAATAAAAACGCATTTTTTTTACACAAAGTTGTCCATTTATAAGATATTTCCAACACATAGCAAATACATAGCAAAAATGACACCCCAAAATACATTCTGCTACCCCTCCTGAGTATGGCGATACCACATGTGTGGGACTTTTACACAGCCTGGCCACATACAAAGGCCCAACATTGAAGTAGCACCATCAGGCGATCTACGAGCATAAATTGCACATCTCATTTCTCAACCACCTATTACACTTTTGAAGGCCCTGGAGCACCAGGACAAAGGAATTGCCCACAAAATGACCCCATTTTGGAAAGCAAACACCCCAACGTATAATCTATGAGGCATAATGAGTCTTTTGAACGGTTATTTTTTTTCCAGAAGTTTTTGGAAAATGTGGAAAAAAAATAAAAACGCATTTTTTTTACACAAAGTTGTCCATTTATAAGATATTTCCAACACATAGCAAATACATAGCAAAAATGACACCCCAAAATACATTCTGCTACTCCTCCTGAGTATGGCGATACCACATGTGTGGGACTTTTACACAGCCTGGCCACATACAAAGGCCCAACATTGAAGTAGCACCATCAGGCGATCTACGAGCATAAATTGAACATCTCATTTCTCAACCACCTATTACACTTTTGAAGGCCCTGGAGCACCAGGACAAAGGAATTGCCCACAAAATGACCCCATTTTGGAAAGCAAACACCCCAACGTATAATCTATGAGGCATAATGAGTCTTTTGAACGGTTATTTTTTTTCCAGAAGTTTTTGGAAAATGTGGAAAAAAAATAAAAACGCATTTTTTTTACACAAAGTTGTCCATTTATAAGATATTTCCAACACATAGCAAATACATAGCAAAAATGACACCCCAAAATACATTCTGCTACTCCCCCTGAGTATGGGGATACCACATGTGTGAGACTTTTACACAGCTTGGCCACATACAGTGGCCCAACATCCAAGTAGCACCATCAGGCGTTCTAGGAGAATACATTACATAGATAATTTCCTGGCAACCTATCATTTTTGAAGGCCCTTCATATTTCTAACACATAGCATGTACATACCAAGAATTACAATCCAAAATAAATTCTATTGCGGAAAGGATAAAAAAAAAGTATTACCTGTGCTTTTAGTAGTGTCCACAGAAGAGAGCACTGGTCCAGGCAGCAGTCAGGGATGTGCTTAGCGACAGCAATAACTATCCAGGCAGCAGGCAGGAATATTGTCTATAGTCGGCACAGCACAGTCCATAGGAATTGTCCAGGCAGAGACAGCCAGCACAGCCATAATATTGGTCCTGGTACACTGTTACCTGCAGACACACATTATTGTACCGCTCTCCAGCCCTTCATAAACATACTGCCTTTTGCTACAGCGAATTATTTTCATAGTCCAGGTAGCAGGCAGATGTGTGGTCCGTTCATGCGGCAGGCAAAGGCATGATGGCAGTAAGTCAGCAGAAGGCTGAGGGCCACAATTGGGTAAGACCTGTGCACAGGGGCACAGGGGTAGAGGCTTCGACCCACCCAAATCTCTATGAAGCCTCCGGACTCCAGACCCTAATCCGGAAATTACAAAACCGGGAGAAAACAAAAAAAATTGTTATCTCCATCCGGAAAAACTATTCTGGAGCCCCTCACATATGTGAGACCCCTGTGTACTATAGTAGCAGGGCAACAGATCAGTCCAAGCGGTAGGCAAAAGCATAGTCCATAAAACAAGCCAGGGTCAGTTAACGTGCAAGCAGTCCAAGCGGTAGGCAGAAGAGTAGTCACAAAACAGGCCAGGGTCAGTTCACGAGCAAGCAGTCCAAACGGTGGGCAGAGGCATAGTCAAAACAGGCCAGGGTCAGTTCATGTGGAAGCAGTCCAAACGGTAGGCAGAGGCATAGTCAAAAAGCAGGCCAGGGTCAGTTCACATTGAAGGCAGTGGCATGGTTATTTGGGGAAGCATGGAAAATGATCAGCGAAAATGGGGAAAATATGGGCTAATAACTTGGGGATGTATGATACAGTTCAAAGCATTCACCAATGCAAAGGCCAGGTTGGGAGGGACACCGGGGACAATGGAAGCTGGTATCTTTTCGAAAACCTCTTCTGCTGCACACACGACATTTTTTTTGCCGTCTTCGGCCTGCTTCCGATGGTGGAATGTTGTACGGGAAGTGCCATTCATGAAGTCGGCTAACAGCATCAGAACGAGGTAATTCTGGGAGGGGTCTTTGTGGATAGATGAGGGACGTGACTACTTCTTCTATGAATTTTAGGAAGGAGGCGGGGCTTTCTGTGGATTTTGTGTAGATTATGTAGGAATTGTAAATGGCCAAATGAATTAGATACATTGCTACCTTCTTATACCAGAATCGGGACCTCCTTATTGACAAATAGGGCTGAATCATTTGGTCATTGAAATCCACCCCCCCCATGTAGAGATTATAGTCTTGGACACATGTCGGTTTTTCAATGGGACCTCGTCTTCGCTGAACTACAACTGCAGTGTCATCATGAATGGTGGACATCATGTGCACATCCCTCTTATCCTTCCACCTCAAGGCCAGCACTTCATTACATCTCAGTGTTGCTCTTTCCCCCTTTTTCAGCCTTTTGTTCACAATGGATTGTGGGAAGCCCTTCCTATTTTTTCTTGAAGTTCCGCAGGCCAGGGTTTTTTCAATATATAGGTGTCTGAAAAGGGGCAGGCTGGTATAAAAGTTGTCCAGGTATATATGATAGCCTTTTTTTAGAAGTGGGTAAGCCAGATCCCATACGATTTTTCCATTTGTGCCCATGTAGGCTGGGCACTCAGGGGGCTGGAGCTGGGAATCTCTTCCCTCATATATGCGGAATGCATATAGATATCCCGTGGCTCTCTCACACAGCTTGTAAAATTTGACTCCATATTTGGCCTTTTTGCTAGGAATATACTGTTTTATTCCTAGCCGGCCTGAAAATGGTACCAGGGACTCATCAACACATATATTCTTCTCGGGGACATAAAGTTCTGCAAATCGTTGGGAAAATGAATTTATTAGTGGGCGAATCTTGTATAGCTTATCTGAATTTGGATGATTGTTGGGAGGGCACTGGGTGTTGTCGTTAAAATGAAAGAATCTCATAATCATCTCATATCGGGACCTGGACATAGCGGCAGAATACATGGCCATATGGTGGATGGGGTGGGTGGACCAATAGGTATGTCCTTCATTTTTTTTTGTAAGCCCCATATTTAGGGTGAGGCCCAAAAACAATTTGAACTCCACAATATTCAAATCTCTCCACTCAAACGGACGGGCATAAGATGATTGGGGGTTGCTGGCAATATACTGCTGGGCATACAAATTTGTCTGGTCCACAATGAACTGCAGCAAAGTGTCGGGCAAAAACAGGTGAAAAAAATTGATCTCTGTAAAATTTTGGGTGTTGGCCTGCACACCTGGCTGTGCTGTGAAAGGGGGAATATTTGGTGATCCCGAGTTGGAAGGCAGCCATGTTGGGTTGGCAAGACCATCTGGCATATAGGTAGCGGCCCTGGCTCTTGGGGGACGTGACACTCCAGTAGTTGGGGGAGTTGAATTTCCTGTGCTGGAACTCGGGTGTGATGTGGCAGCACTGGTACTGGGCATTTGTGCGCTGGGCCCATCTCTGGTGGCAGCACTGGTACTGGGCCTTTGTTCCTGGGGCCTATTGCTGGCGGCAGCACTGGTACTGGGCCTTTCTTCCTGGGGCCTATTTCTGGCGGCAGAGCTGGTACTGGGAATATAATCCCGGTTGCTGGCGGCTTCCTGGGTTCCAGAGTGTCGTGCCCTTTTAGAAGGGACCCATTCTTCATCCGAACCATTGCTACTCTCGATCGGCTCAAATGCCGAACTTGTTTCGGAATCAGAATGGGACTCTGATGAGAGCTCCCCGGTGCTCTCATCAGTCATAGAGAGGATCTGGAACGCCTCCTCACTTGTATATCCTCTTTTGGACATGGCTGTGTGGCGGGTAGCTGTGCGACGGGTGACAGATGGGTGACAGATGGGTGGCAGGTGACGGTCACTGATGGGCTGTGCGATGGGTGGCAGGTGACGTTCACTGAGAGGTGATGGTGTGATGGGCGATGGTCACAGATAGTTGACAGGCGACGGTCACTGATGGGTAACAGGGCACAGTCACTGATGGGTGACGGGTGAGAGGGCCCGGTCACTGATGGGTGACAGGCCACGGACGGTGACAGGTGATAGTCACAGATTGTTGACAGGCGACGGTCACTGATGGGTAACGGGTGCACCGCTAATGGTCACTGGTGGGTGACGGGTGACAGGGCAGGTCACTGGTGGGTGACGGGTGACAGGGCAGGTCACTGATGGGTGACGGGTGACAGGGCAGGTCACTGATGGGTGACGGGTGACAGGGCAGGTCACTGATGGGTGACGGGTGACAGGGCACGGTCACTGGTGGGTGACAGGGCACCGCTGATGGTCACTAATGGCAGTCTCTATGTGACAGGTGCACTTTTTATGGGGTGACTGTTGGGTGACAGATGACAATTGGGGGGGGCGATGGGACAGAAGTGGTGTTGGTGCAGACACTACAAATACAAAGATCTGTAACTCACTGCTCCTGGCTCTTCTCTCCTCACACTGGAAACGGTGTGTGAGGAGAGAAGGGCTAGTAACAGCTAGTGACAGCTCTTTGTTTACACTTAGTGATCGGCTGTGAATGGATCACAGCCGATCACATGGTACACAGTACTGGCCAATGGCTGTAAACTGTCGTCGGTGACGAGCAGTGTTCCCGGGGAACACGCCGCCACCGACGTGCACGCGCAGCGCGCTCACGATCGCGCGCATGCGCCGTGCAGTGCGGGATGTACCATTAGTGATCAGCCGTGACTTCATCACGGCCGATCACGTGGTAAACAGCCATGCCCAGTGGCTGTTCACCCCTGTCGGTGACGAGCGGTGTCTCGGTGACACGCCGCCACCGACAGTACAGGGCTGCGCGCTCACGATCGCGCGCATGCCCTGTTTAAACGGTGGACGTCATATGACGCCCACTCAGAACAATAGGCTTACCGCCCGGCCGTCATATGACAGTGGGCGGTAGGCTACTGGTTAAGGACTAGGGTTATATGTTAGTGTTAAGGGCTAGGGTTAGTGTTATATGTTAGTGTTAAGTGTTAGGGTTATATGTTACAGTTAAGGGCTAGGGTTGGGGTTAAGTCTTAGGGTTATATGCTAGTGTTAGAGTTAGGGTTAGCGGTAATCAGAGTTAGAGTTAGAGCTAATGGTAACCATTAGTGTTGGGGTAATTGTTAACATTCTAACCCTACCAATTACTGCTAGCTCTAACCCTAACCCTTAACCCTAACATGGAACTTTGGACACGTAAAGGTTTCTGCACTACTTTGGTGCAACTTTGATGCTACTTGAGTGCCAGAGTGTAAAGTCGCATCAAAGTCGCACTCCATGAACACAACTGTCATACTTTCCTATTAGAAATAAAAAAGTGAAAAAACGCATCAAAAACGGAGTGAAATCCCCACACCAGATTGACTGCCAGTGGCGGGGAACGGTAAGTTCAGTCACATCAGATGTCTTTGTTGCCATAGACTGGGCATATTGATAGATAGAGGGCGTTGTGATGCATTTTGCAGAGCAGAGTAGGGACTGGCCAGAGAGGGATTACTTTGACGCAGTTGGCCGGCTTAAGCATGCATTGCAATGTATGTGAACTAAAAATCCCTGTTTTTATGAAAAGTGCAGCACAGCATCCAGAATTTTTAGTGTTAACAAGCGGTCACACCCCTTTAGCACCTGATGGGTTACATATATACTGTGTATATATATATATATATATACATATACATATATATATATATATATATATATATATATATATATATATATATATATATATATATATATATATATATATAGTAGCAGAGCGTCCCAGAGAGAGCCAGGAAAAGTCCTGTTCGGGGTTTATACATCTCCCAGGCTCCTCTCATACAGGTTCAGGGATCTCTGATCCATGGTCCGGTTCAGGTCTTGGTCCTCTCCCCCAGGCTAATTTAAAGCTCACCTGAGCAAGACAGCCTTGCTCTTGGCCTGGGATACTCAGAGAACTTCTGTGTAAGAGAGCAAAAAGGTATGTGGAAGCTGACAAGCTGTAGGCTTGCTCAGCTTAGTAGTTAGGATCTGTAAATATTGTTTAGTTAGTGCCGAGACACGGCTAGGTTTTGTTTTGGCTATTTTTGTTCCTATTTGTTTCTTTTGGAACACTGTACAGCACCTGTATATAGACTTGTAAATATCACAAATAAACACCGCACTGTTTGTCACTATTCCACTGGATTTGGTATCTGTGCCTGAAAGACCGCTCATCCCAGGGAGCTTTGTGCCTGCTACCTGTCCCCCAGGTTACAAATGGTGGAGAATGCGGGCAGCTGTATTAAGTTACTACTTAAAAGGCCAGTACCTAGAGTGACTAAACATGGAGGAAATCCTAAAACAATTGGTGATATCCAATGCTGCACAGCAACAATCCAATGCTGCACAGCAACAAGCAAATGCTAATACACAGGAGCAAACCAAAGCGCTGTGCCAACAGATTGGTGCTGTACAGGAGCTATCGCAGAGGCTGTTTGAACAGCTAGCCACTGATGCAAAAGAGGATAGGAAAACCCTGGCTGCGGTTGTGGAGACGCTTGCACAGTGGTCACCTGCTAAAGTTAATGTTGTTGGAGACAAGCCCTCAGCCATCCATGTGGGTCGCTTTCTTTCCAAGATGACTGCAGATGATGATCCAGAGGCCTTTCTCTTAACCTTTGAACGGACCGCTGAGAGGGAAGGTTGGCCCAAAACCCAGTGGGCAGGACTGGTCGCCCCCTTGCTGTCTGGAGAATCGCAGAAGGCCTACTATGATTTGGAGCCAGCAGAAGCAGGAGACTATGAAAAGGTCAAGCGGGAAATCCTGGCGTGACTTGGTGTCACCCTGGCAGTTCGAGCACAGCGGGTCCACAGCTGGTTCTTCCAAGACGAGAGGCCCCCAAGATCACAGATGTTCGACCTAATTCACTTGGTGAGAAAATGGCTACAGCCGGAGTCCCTGTCTGGGCCACAAATAGTGGAGCGTGTGGTCATGGACCGGTTCCTGAGGTCACTACCAGTTCCCCTGCAGAAGTGGGTGAGTCAAGGAGACCCCAACTCGGCGGATAACCTCGTGGAACTTGTTGAAAGGTTCTTTGCTGCAGAGAACCTGGTCACCACCCCTACAGCCGCACGGACTTTCCGCCCAAAGCCACGGTCTCCCCAGGCAACCGGTAAGACTGTTCCAGGGGAAGTGGGTGGTAAGCATGGCAAGGAAATAGGGGGGAGGATTTTCCTATTTGGTTTCTTTTGGAACACTGTACAGCACAAATAAACACCGCACTGTTTGTCACTATTCCACTGGATTTGGTATCTGTTCCTGAAAGACCGCTCATCCCAGGGAGCTTTGTGCCTGCTACCTGTCCCCCAGGTTACAATATAAATATATATATATATATATATATATATATATATATATATATATATATATATATATATATATATATAAAAAACTTTACATTGTAGCAAAGTGTCATCTCTTCAATGTTGTCACCTGAAAAGATATAATAAAATATCTATAAAAATGTGAGGGGTGTACTCATTTTTGTGAGATACTGTATGTGTATAAGCTAATGGCACTATATACACGGGATATTCCAAAGGGGCCCTATATACACTTGTAACACTGGTAGATTTACAATCTACCGCAGATTAGGTAAATTTAGTAAATTGTGTGTTAGGAAGGTTAAAAGTTTGCCTCTGTTCCAGCTTGGCTGACGTTGTGTGTGCTTCCGTGCTGACCGGTGGGTGTCGCTGTTACCATTAGTCAGTGTTGGAAGGGCAACGTGTCGAATTTTATAGATGCTCCTCTGTCTCGGAGACAAGCTACAGGTGGGGGTGTGAAGTATACGGGTGGGGGTGTGAAGTATACGGGTGGGGGTGTGAAGTATACAGGTGGGGGGTGTGAAGTATACGGGTGGGGGTGTGAAGTATACAGGTGGGGGGGTGTGAAGTATACAGGTGGGGGGGTGTGAAGTATACAGGTGGGGGGGTGTGAAGTATACAGGTGGGGGGGTGTGAAGTATACAGGTGGGGGTGTGTGAAGTATACAGGTGGGGGGGTGTGAAGTATACAGGTGGGGGGGTGTGAAGTATACAGGGGGGGTGTGTGAAGTATACAGGTGGGGGGGGGGGTGAAGTATACAGGTGGGGGGTGGGCTGTGAAGTATACAGGGGGGGGGGTGTGAAGTATACAGGTGGGGGTGAAGTATACAGGTGGGAGGTGGGGGTGTGAAGTATACAGGTGGGGGGTGAAGTATACAGGTGGGAGGTGGGGGTGTGAAGTATACAGGTGGGGGGTGGGGGTGAAGTATACAGGTGGGGGGGTGAAGTATACAGGTGGGGGGGTGAAGTATACAGGTGGGGGGTGGTACAGTACACTCCCCTGGGCATAGTCAGTATGCAGACAGCTGTGTAGGGAGGTCGGTCTCCCCCTGGCAGTAGGTCCTCTCACATAGACACAAGGCAGTCAAGCTGTGTACATAGGTGACTCACCGTCAGGCAGATGACGAGCAGTGTGATGAGTATGGAGCCCCATGCCGGCTCCTCACATCACTGGACACCAACTTCACTCTCCTCCATTACTGACCCGCCATCTTCCTCATTCCGGACCGTCCAACCCCACCTCCTCAGCGATGTTCTAGAACTCCGACCTTCAGAGCTCATCCTCTCTCCTAACTTGGACAGAACAGGACTCCGCCCCCTGCAGATCGCCTTCTGAGGAGTTCTGAGGGAGCCGCAGTGCGAACGAGGGGGAGAGGGAGGGGCAGGGCCGTCGCTACCACTAGGCGGACTAGGCAGCCGCCTAGGGCGCACTACCGCCTAGGGCACGGCCACTTGGGGTGTTGTTGAAATAATTGCAAGAGGGCAGCTGAATCACACTGGGGCGCCCTGCCTCCCCTGGCATCTTCATGTCCCGCTCCTTCAGTCAGAGGCAACCCCCCTCCCTCCCTCTCCCCCTCGTTCGCACTGCGGCTCCCTCAGGACACCACCATGGGGGGGCAGAGGACACTACTATGGGGGGGGCAGAGGACACTACTATGGGGAGGCAGAGGACATTACTATGGGGGGAGGCAGAGGACACTACTGTGTGTGTGTGTGGGGGGGGGGGGTAAGGGGCAGAGGACACTACTATGGGGGGGCAGAGGACACTACTGTGTGCGTGTGTGGGGGGGTAAGGGGCAGAGGACACTACTATGGGGGGGCAGAGGACACTACTATGGGGGGGGGGCAGAGGACACTACCATGGGGGGGGGGCAGAGGACACTACCATGGGGGGGGGGCAGAGGACACTACCATGGGGGGGGGCAGAGGACACTACCATGGGGGGGGGCAGAGGACACTACCATGGGGGGGGGGGGCAGAGGACACTACCATGGGGGGGGGGGGCAGAGGACACTACCATGGGGGGGGGGGGGGGGCAGAGGACACTACCATGGGGGGGGGGGGGGGGCAGAGGACACTACCATGGGGGGGGGGGGCAGAGGACACTACCATGGGGGGGGGGGGGCAGAGGACACTACCATGGGGGGGGGGGGGCAGAGGACACTACCATGGGGGGGGGGGGGCAGAGGACACTACCATGGGGGGGGGGGGGCAGAGGACACTACCATGGGGGGGGGGGCAGAGGACACTACCATGGGGGGGGGGGGCAGAGGACACTACCATGGGGGGGGGGGGGCAGAGGACACTACCATGGGGGGGGGGGCAGAGGACACTACCATGGGGGGGGGGCAGAGGACACTACCATGGGGGGGGGCAGAGGACACTACCATGGGGGGGGCAGAGGACACTACCATGGGGGGGGCAGAGGACACTACCATGGGGGGGGGGGGGCAGAGGACACTACCATGGGGGGGGGGGCAGAGGACACTACTGCATTGCGTCCATAAGGTATGGGATTGGGTGGGACATAGTAGGACACTACTATGGGGGGGGGGCAGAGGACACCACTATGGGGGGGGGCAGAGGACACTACTATGGGGGGGGGGCAGAGGACACTACTATGGGGGGGGGGCAGAGGACACTACTATGGGGGGGGGGCAGAGGACACTACTATGGGGGGGGGGCAGAGGACACTACTATGGGGGGGGGCAGAGGACACTACTATGGGGGGGGGCAGAGGACACTACTATGGGGGGGGGGCAGAGGACACTACTATATGGGGGGGCAGAGGACACTACTATGGGGGGGCAGAGGACACTACTATGGGGGGGGGCAGAGGACACTACTATGGGGGGGGGCAGAGGACACTACTATGGGGGGGGCAGAGGACACTACTATGGGGGGGGGGGCAGAGGACACTACTATGGGGGGGCAGAGGACACTACTATGGGGGGGCAGAGGACACTACTATGGGGGGGGCAGAGGACACTACTATGGGGGGGGCAGAGGACACTACTATGGGGGGGGCAGAGGACACTACTATGGGGGGGGCAGAGGACACTACTATGTGGGGAGGCAGAGGACATTACTATGGGGGGAGGCAGAGGACACTACTGTGTGTGTGTGGGGGGGGGTAAGGGGCAGAGGACACTACTATGGGGGGGCAGAGGACACTACTGTGTGCGTGTGTGGGGGGGTAAGGGGCAGAGGACACTACTATGGGGGGGGGGCAGAGGACACTACTGTGTGCGTGTGTGGGGGGGTAAGGGGCAGAGGACACTACTATGGGGGGGCAGAGGACACTACTATGGGGGGGCAGAGGACACTACTATCGGGGGGAGGCAGAGGACACTACCATGGGGGGGGCAGAGGACACTACCATGGGGGGGGGGGCGCAGAGGACACTACCATGGGGGGGGCGCAGAGGACACTACCATGGGGGGGGGCGCAGAGGACACTACCATGGGGGGGGGCAGAGGACACTACCATGGGGGGGGGGGGCAGAGGACACTACCATGGGGGGGGGCAGAGGACACTACCATGGGGGGGGCAGAGGACACTACCATGGGGGGGGCAGAGGACACTACCATGGGGGGGGGGGGGCAGAGGACACTACCATGGGGGGGGGGGGGGCAGAGGACACTACCATGGGGGGGGCAGAGGACACTACCATGGGGGGGGCAGAGGACACTACCATGGGGGGGGGGCAGAGGACACTACTGCATTGCGTCCATAAGGTATGGGATTGGGTGGGACATAGTAGGACACTACTATGGGGGGGGGGCAGAGGACACTACTATGGGGGGGCAGAGGACACTACTATGGGGGGGCAGAGGACACTACTATGGGGGGGGCAGAGGACACTACTATGGGGGGGGCAGAGGACACTACTATGGGGGGGGCAGAGGACACTACTATGGGGGGGGGCAGAGGACACTACTATGGGGGGGGCAGAGGACACTACTATGGGGGGGGGCAGAGGACACTACTATGGGTGGGGCAGAGGACACTACTATGGGGGGGGCAGAGGACACTACTATGGGGGGGGGCAGAGGACACTACTATGGGGGGGGCAGAGGACACTACTATGGGGGGGGCAGAGGACACTACTATGGGGGGGGGGCAGAGGACACTACTATGGGGGGGGGCAGAGGACACTACTATGGGGGGGGGCAGAGGACACTACTATGGGGGGGGGGCAGAGGACACTACTATGGGGGGGGGGCGGCAGAGGACACTACTATGGGGGGGGGGGGCAGAGGACACTACTATGGGGGGGGGCAGAGGACACTACTATGGGGGGGGGCAGAGGACACTACTATGGGGGGGGCAGAGGACACTACTATGGGGGGGGGCAGAGGACACTACTATGGGGGGGGGGCAGAGGACACTACTATGGGGGGGGGCAGAGGACACTACTATGGGGGGGCAGAGGACACTACTATGGGGGGGGGCAGAGGACACTACTATGGGGGGGGGGCAGAGGACACTACTATGGGGGGGGCAGAGGACACTACTATGGGGGGGGCAGAGGACACTACTATGGGGGGGGGCAGAGGACACTACTATGGGGGGGGGCAGAGGACACTACTATGGGGGGGGGCAGAGGACACTACTATGGGGGGAGGCAGAGGACATTACTATGGGGGGAGGCAGAGGACACTACTGTGTGTGTGGGGGGGGGGGTAAGGGGCAGAGGACACTACTATGGGGGGGCAGAGGACACTACTGTGTGCGTGTGTGGGGGGGTAAGGGGCAGAGGACACTACTATGGGGGGGGGCAGAGGACACTACTGTGTGCGTGTGTGGGGGGGTAAGGGGCAGAGGACACTACTATGGGGGGGCAGAGGACACTACTATCGGGGGGAGGCAGAGGACACTACCATGGGGGGGGGCAGAGGACACTACCATGGGGGGGGCAGAGGACACTACCATGGGGGGGGCGCAGAGGACACTACCATGGGGGGGGCGCAGAGGACACTACCATGGGGGGGGCGCAGAGGACACTACCATGGGGGGGGCGCAGAGGACACTACCATGGGGGGGGGGCAGAGGACACTACCATGGGGGGGGGCAGAGGACACTACCATGGGGGGGGCAGAGGACACTACCATGGGGGGGCAGAGGACACTACCATGGGGGGGGGCAGAGGACACTACCATGGGGGGGGCAGAGGACACTACCATGGGGGGGGGGGCAGAGGACACTACCATGGGGGGGGGCAGAGGACACTACCATGGGGGGGGGCAGAGGACGCAATCCTCTCCACGCAATCCTCTCCAGTGTGCTGCGATGTAATGCAGCATATATGCATTTTATCTCCGCTCGCTGCATCACACCTCCGGGGTGCGTTGCAGTGTGAATAGGACACGTGTCCTGAGGGTGAACTGCGTTTTTTCAGTGCAGAAAAGCCGGGGATCACACTCTAGTGGTCAGCTGCGGGGGCACTCTGCCAGCTGTCTGTTCCTGTCTGTGGTAGGGGGGCAGTGTGGTGCGTGATTCAGTACATCACATGGCTCCCTTTTTATTTTTTTTGTACAAACTTTATTTGAAGTATACTAGTGAACATACAGTACCATGCAATTCTGTACGGTAGAATGCAGCATGTCAGCATTTTATCGCAGCATTGCAATGTGGATGGGACACAGGAAACAATTGTTTTCTGTGTGTCCATGTGTTGACCAGTGCTTTCACAGTGCATTCAAATGTAGGTCAATGCAGTAGTGTAAATGTGTGAACAGGGCCCAAAACTCCTCAGGCCACAAAGACTTTCCCCTTTGCATCTCCTATTCCAATTGTCTTTCTCCTCGGCGAGGCCATTGTTTCCACTAGTGGCCTGACCTTGCATAGAAGTCTTTTTGGTCTTGGAAAGGAAGGTCCCTTCGTCCCCTGATATGTACAAACATCCTATCGTTTTATATTTCTCCAGGTTTCAAAAATGAGTAAAAAAATCGAAAATAATGGCGTGATGGGACCCCCCGTAGACCTCGCCTTCAAATGTATTATTTCCATGGAAGGTAAGTAGATACATTTCTCACATGATGCTTTTACCCTCACTGATAGAACCATTCCACAGTCTTCAGCAACATGTCACGTTAGTTATATAGCTCTGACATATACTGCAGTGCTGTACTGAGAACACTGAGCCAGGCACATCAGTCTGTGTACCAGAGGAGCTTACACTCCAATGTGCTCACACACTATTTTTATACAGTATCTCACAAAAGTGAGTACACCCCTCACATTTTTGTAAATATGTTCTTATATCTTTTCATGTGACAACACTGAAGAAATGACACTCTGCTACAATGTAAAGTAGTGAGTGTACAGCTTGTATAACAGTGTAAATTTGCTGTCCCCTCTAAATAACACACAGCCATTAATGTCTAAACCGCTGGCAACAAAAGTGAGTACACCCCTAAGTGAAAATTTCCAAATTGGGCCCAATTAGCCATTTTCCCTCCCCGGTGTCATGTGACTCATTAGTGTTACAAGGTCTCAGGTGTGAATGGGGAGCAGGTGTGTTAAATTTGGTCTTATTGCTCTCACTCTCTCATACTGGTCACTGGAAGTTCAACATGGCACCTCATGACAAAGAACTCTCTGAGGATCTGAAAAAAAATAATTGTTGCTCTACATAAAGATGGTCTTGTCTATATGAAGATTGCCAAGACCCTGAAGCCGAGCTGCAGCACGGTGGCCAAGACCATACAGCGGTTTAACAGGACAGGTTCCACTCAGAACAGACCTCACCATGGTCAACCAAAGGAGTTGAGTGCACATGCTCAGCGTCATATCCAGAGGTTGTCTTTGGGAAATAGATGTATGAGTGCTGCCAGCATTGCTGCAGAGGTTGAAGGGGTGGGGGGTCAGCCTGTCAGTGCTCAGACCATACACTGCACACTGCATTAAATTGGTCTGCATGGTTGTTGTCCCAGAAGGAAGCCTCTTCTAAAGATAATGCACAAGAAAGCCTGCAAACAGTTTGCTGAAGACAAGCTGACTAAGGACATGGATTACTGGAACCATGTCCTATGGTGTGCTGAGATCAAGATAAACTTATTTGGTTCAGATGGTGTCAAGCATGTGTGGCGGCAACCAGGTGAAGAGTACAAAGACAAGTGTGTCTTGTCTACAGTCAAGCATGGTGGTGGGAGTGTCATGGTCTGGGGCCGCATGAGTGCTGCCGGCACTGGGGAGTTACAGTTCATTGAGGGAACCATGAATGCCAACATGTACTGTGACATACTGAAGCAGAGCATAATCCCCTCCCTTCAGAGACTGGGCTGCAGGGCAGTATTCCAACATGATAAGGTCTTTAAACACTTCAATACAGGGCACTTATACACCTTACTGCCCAGACCAATTTTCAGCTTTCAGTGCTGTCGCAGTTTGAATGACAAATTGTGCGGTCATGCTACACTGTACCCAAACTACATTTTTAGCATTTTGTTCCCACAAATAGAGCTTTCTTTTGGTGGTATTCGATCACCTCTGCGGTTTTTATTTTTTGCTAAACAAAT
Organism: Lithobates septentrionalis; assembly: GCA_037952835.1. Classification (NCBI taxonomy): domain Eukaryota; kingdom Metazoa; phylum Chordata; class Amphibia; order Anura; family Ranidae; genus Lithobates; species Lithobates septentrionalis. Next base: position 46,305 of record JBBDGP010005699.1, on the reverse strand, counting down.
AAAAAAATTTTGAAAAAAATACAAGTTTTGCTTTTGTTTCTATTAAAAAAAATTTGCAAAGAATTAAGTTTTCTCTTTCACTGATGGGAACTGATACGGCGACACCGATGAGGTGGCACCAATGAGCGGGCACTGACGATGAGCACTGATATGCAGCACTGATGGGCACTGGTAGGAGGCACTGATATGCAGCACTGATGGGCATTGATAGGTGGCACTGATGAGCACTCATGGGTGGCACTAATAGGGGACACTGGGCACTGAAAGGCGGCACTGATATGAGGCACTGATAGGCATCCCTGGTGGCACTGGCAGTGGTAGGCATTGGAGTGGGCACTGATTGGCAGCTGCCTGGGCACATATTGGTATTTCCCTGGGGGTCTAGGGGGCATACCTGGTGGTCCAGTGTGGTGGCCATCCTGGTGGTCCTGGGCGGCTTCCTGGGTGGGATACGAGGGGGGGCTGTGCTGATAAACAATCAGCACAGACCCCCCGTCAGGAGAGCAGCCGATCGGCTCTCCTCTACTCGCGTCTGTCAGATGCGAGTGAGGAAAAACTGATCACCGGCTCTTCCTATTTACATCGTGATCAGCCGTGATTGGACACGGCTGATCACATGGTACAGAGTCTCTGTCAGAGACTCTTCACCTAGATCGGTGTTGCGGGGTGTCAGACTGACACCCCGCAACAATGATCGGCGCGGTGCGCGCCTCCGGGGTCGCCCAGCGGCTCATTATCCTGATCACGTCATATGACGTCCAGTCAGGATAATGAAACCACTTTACCGCCATCATTTTGCTATTTGGCGGGCGGCAAGTGGTTAACATCCACCACTCCAGTGGCAACCTGTGAAGCTCTGGTGAACTCCATGCCCAAGAGGGTTAAGGCAGTGCTGGAAAATAATGGTGGCCACACAAAATATTGACACTTTGGGCCCAATTTGGACATTTTCACTTAGGGGTGTACTCACTTTTGTTACCAGCGGTTTAGACATTAATGGCTGTGTGTTGAGCTATTTTGAGGGGACACCAAATTTACACTGTTATACAAGCTGTACACTCACTACTTTATATTGTAGCAAAGTGTCATTTCTTCAGTGTTGTCACATGAAAAGATAGAATAAAATATTTACAAAAATGTGATGTGTACTCACTTTTGTGAGATACTGTACATTTATATAGCTCTGACATATACCGCAGTGCTGTGCAGAGAACACTGAGCCAGTTACATCAATCTCTGTACCACAGGAGCTTACAATCTAATGTCCCCCCACAGTCACACGCTATTAGGAATGCATTAAGGAATGTTCCCGGAGAGGACAGAGTTCAGCGTCAGGAACTGATGGTGCTGGAGCCATTATTAGTAGCAGACATTATGGACTGGGCTTTGGATCAGGTTCTGGTACAGGACAAGCACTGCAGGCCCACTACTTGCATGGGTCAGGTGGGGTGCAGGGACGGGGTGGAGTTGGTAAAGAAGATCCATGGAGGTAACGGGTAGGGGGAGGGGGGCAGTGGAAAAGGCAGGTCTGTTATCTTCTATGGAAATTGTGATCCCTGAAGTCCAGGTCTTGTTGCAGATGGCACATAATTTGGATGGTCCATGTTGACGCTCTGTACTGCCCCCTACAGATGTCCTACAGGAAGAACCCCGAGAAGGCCTGAGGCCCATAAAACGTGGAGAAGGTGGAAAGCTGCACAGCCAGGCGCTCAGGCTGAACAATAACACCCTGACCGACCTCCGTGGCTTCAAGGAGGTGGTGGCCAACCTGCTAAGTGACCCTTCCCATCTCTGCTGGGTAGACCTCTCCTTCAATGACCTCCCCAACATAGACTCTGTAAGTGCGCCCCCTGCTGTCCCCAATGGTCTCTTCCTCAGAGTGGGATTGTCTGAGCGACTTTGCATCTTGTATTCTTTACAAGATCTGTGTCAGAGCTTCCGAGAGAATTCAAGTTATGTTAAAAAAAAAATAATTCTATGACCCCTATATTTGCTACAAAAAAAACATTTTGTAACTTATTATTAGAAGTAGTATTTGCAATTCATTTGACATCCATTTCACAAAAATGCTAATTTTCTTTTATTCAACTATGGCAGCAGTGATTGGACCAGCCTTTCCCAACCAGGTTTCTCCAGAGCAGCATTTCTCAGGTTCTGTTTTTCAACATGGAGGAACCCTTGAAATAACTTTCTGGTCTCAAAGAACACCTACTAATAATTACTATAGATACAGCTCACTGATTATTAGTGTGATGATCAGTGGGAAGAATGCTCCTTACATTGGTGATCAGTGAGAAGAATGTCCCTTACATTGGTGATCAGTGGGAAGAATGTCCCTTACATTGGTGATTAGTGAGGAAGAATGTCCCTTACATTGGTGATCAGTGGGAAGAATGCTCCTTACATTGGTGATCAGTGGGAAGAATGCTCCTTACATTGGTGATTAGTGAGGAAGAATGTCCCTTACATTGGTGATCAGTGGGAAGAATGCTCCTTACATTGGTGATTAGTGAGGAAGAATGTCCCTTACATTGGTGATCAGTGGGAAGAATGCTCCTTACATTGGTGATTAGTGAGGAAGAATGTCCCTTACATTGGTGATCAGTGGGGAAGAACGTCCCTTACATTGGTGATCAGTGGGAAGAATCCTCCTTACATTGATGATCAGTGGGAAGAAGAAGGCTCCTTACATATTGATGGTGATTTTGGGGGTTTTTGTTGGACAGGTCCTGACTACATACCGTCATCTTTCTGTACTGAATCTCCATGGCAATAGTATTCGCCAGCTGACAGAAGTGGATAAACTCGCTGCCCTGCCCAACCTGAAGAGCCTGACGCTCCATGGGAACCCCATTGAGACAGAAAAGGGGTACAGGTAAGCCCCCAAAGTTCATGATGTCCCTGTGACACACAAGGAAAGTAGATTTTACAATAAAAGTAAACTTGCCACAAACCAGGGCAATTCAGCCAGGGTGTAGAATGAAGAAACACACAGGTCATCTATAGGGGAAGCTGGAATAATATATTATTTTATTCACGGTGCTGTGCTAAGTTTTTAAGCACTTATAAAAAAAATGCTGTTAAGTGAGGACACCTTGAAATCCATATATACAACAGTGATCTACTTAATTCACAGTGACCATGCCATGACAACACTGTGTGAAGTAACAAATAGGTTTGTGCAGTCCTTAATATATAAACAAAAGTCCAATTCCTTGTTGTGCTGACAATCACCAATCCGTGTGCTTGATTAAAGTGCTCAAAATTATGTAGCTGGTGACAACACCCAACTCGTGCTCCCCTTTGGGTGTATTCTCACCTTAACGCCAGTGACCTCACAATTACATTTGGTCAATACTCGCTTCTTAGTCCCATCTGGACTAAAATGTAAAGATGTCCTCATTCCCTTCCTCTCCTTCCATGTGCCGCTACTTCTCACCATACAGTGTGTGTGTGTGTGTGTGTGTGTGTGTGTGTAAAAACAAATGATCTCCAATAATGCTTATAACTTTTTAAAAAAATCTTTATTAAAGTGCAAAGTGATTACTCACATTTTCAGGGTGCTTAGAGCGCACCACTCTGACATTGCTAAGTAAAAATGTACAGTCTGTTATCTCCGTGACACAAGCCGCTGGTATACGAATCCTCCCGGCAGTAACACTCGCCATACCGTCCTCTTTGGGCCCCCCCCATGTATTACGCCATAGGGACACATGGCTTCTTCAGGGGGAAGATTACATTTTTACTTAGAGATGTCAGAGTGGTGTGCTCTAAGCACCCTGAAAATGTGAGTAATCATTTTGCACTTTAATATAGATTATTTGGATTTTAAAAATTTATAAGCATTATTGGAGATCTTTTTGTTTTTACACACACACAGATCGTATGGTGAGAAGCAGCTGCACATGGAAGGAGAGGAAGGGAATGAGGACGTCTTTACATTTTAGTCCAGATGGGACTAAGAAGCGCGTATTGACCAAACTTAATTGTGAGGTCACTGGGGTTAAGGTGAGAATGCATCATTTTGAGCATTTAAATTAACCACTTGCCGCCCGCCATATAGCAAAATGACGGCAGCAGAGTGGTTGTGTTATCCTGACTGGACGTCATCTGATGTCTTTCAGGATAACAAGCCGCTGGGCGCCCCCGGTCTGACGCAACGCAACTCCGATCTAGGTAAAGAGTCTCTGACAGACGGACACTGTTTACCACGTTATCAGCCATGTCCAATCACGGCTGATCCCTATGTAAACAAGAAGAGCCGTTGGTTGGCTTTTCCTCACTCGCGTCTGTGAGACGCGAGGAGACACGATCGGCTGCTCCTCTGACGGTTGGGGGGGGGGCTGTGCTGATTGATTATTAGCGCAGCCCCCCCGAGGATGCCCACACTGGACCACCAGGAACGCCACCAGGACCACCAGGGATGCCCACCACTAGTCAACACCAGGTATGCCACCCATGGCCACTAGGGATGCCAATCAGTGCCTACAATGGATGCCAGTGCCAAACAATAATGCCTACCAATCATTGTTGCCCGTCAGTACCACCTATCAGTGCCGCCTTTCAGTGCCCATCAGTGCTGCATATCAGTGCTGCGTTATTGCCCATCAGTGCCACCTCATCGGTGCCCATCAGTGCCGCCTCATCAGTTCCCGTCAGTGCAGCCCCATCAGTGAAGGAGAAAGCTTACTTATTTACATAGTTTTGTATCAGAAAAAACAAAAAACGTTTTTATTTTCAAAATTTTCTGGCTTTTTTTTTAGAAGAAAATAAAAATCCCAGGAGGTATTCAAATACCACCAAAAGAAAGCTCTATTTGTGGGAACAAAATGATAAAAAAAATTTAGTTTGGGTACAGTGTGGCATGACCGCGCAATTGTCATTCAAAGTGCGACAGCGCTGAAAGCTGAAAATGGGTCTGGGCAGGAAGGTGTATAAGTGCCCCGTATTGAAGTGGTTAAGCACATGGAGTATTGGTGATTGTCAGCACAACAACAAGGAATTGGACTTTTGTTTATATATTAAGGACTGCACAAACCTGTTTGTTACTTCACACAGTGTTGTCATGCTGGTCACTGTGAATTAAGTAGATCACTGTTGTGTGTATATTACACATTTTGGAGTCATTTATTTGGAAAATGCTATGCCCCCCCCCCCCCACAGAGCCATGACCTCTGGATGAGGTGGTATGGCCCCCACCCATTCCTGTTCTCTAGTAAAGATGGTATGGTCCCCACGGAGCCCTGATCTCTGGAAGAAATTATGTGACCCCCCTCAGAACCCTGATCTTACCATCATTGAATCTGTCTGGGATTACATGCAGAAATGGAAGCAACAGAGAAAACCCAAATCCACAAGAAGAACTGAGCTTAGTTCTCCAAGATTCACAATACAACCTACAGGCCAAGTGCCTTACAAAGCTGTGTGCAAGTCTACCTGGGAGAGTCGAACGCTGTTTTAAAGGCAAAGCATGGCCCCCTCAAATATTTATCTAATTTGATTTTTTCTCAATTTATAGCTTGTTAATTACAAAATAAATTCTATTCAGTGTGCTATTTTTGAAAGCATCTTTACTTTTTCCCATCACTGTATATTTCAGTTTATACCTCCTCTAACGTACACCCCCCCTCCTCCCCTCCAAAGGTCCTACATACTGTCTGTCCTTCCGCAGCTCAAGAGCTTTGATTTCAGCGCTGTCACCAAACAAGACCGAGTCAGCGCCGACGTCTGGAGCCGAAATGAGTGGCAAACTAAGAAAGTCCGGCAGACTAAGAAAGATTGAAGAGATGGGAGCTCACCCTACAAGGATCAGATCACCTCTGGGGGGGAGTCAGGAGACAAAGTCCTGCATCTTCCATAGACCCCCCCTCCATGTCTTGGAGGGCAAATGGACACAGTCTGCAATTAAAGAGAATGTCAAATATTTTTGGTGTCTTTTTTTATATTTATATTTATATATATATATATATATTTATATATATATATATATATATATATATATATATATATATATATATATATATATATATATATATATATATATATATATATATATATATATATATATATATATATATATATATATATATATATATATAAAAAAATAAATGCAAAGGGTTTGATGGAATATAGTGTTATCTGTGTCTGTGCATGTTTTCAAATCCTTCTATGTCCAGTTTGTAGTTATATATGTGAATGGAGGAAGCCAATTTGCACATTACATACTCAAGTTCTGCTTCCTGCAATGCAGCACTATACAATGATTGTGCTTTACTGCTTCCATTGAAGCACAAATGTCCCCTAAGGCATACAAATGTAGCACTGTCCCCGTAGGTGTGTTGACTGCATAGGCCTCTTCCTGGTTACCCACAGCTGGTTGCCAATTATCCCCATTTAGGCGCAGAGGGTTCCCACTTGGTTGCTGAGGATTTCCCACTAGGGTTCCCGCTTGGTGCTGATAATTTCCCACTAGGGGTTCCCGCTTGGTTGCTGAGAGCTCCTACTTGCTCTACCCTTACTCCCGCTTGCTTGTTACTCAAAGACCAGTCCCAGGGAAAAATCAGGGTCTATTAAATGTCTAATCTACCCTCTATTAAAACTAGTGGTGCACAGATCTGCAATAATAGCTCAATGTAAATACATTGCCGTTCTCTGGGAAATGTTCATGTGAACATTCCACCCCCTGGGTCCTCTGACCCCCCCTATTAAAACTAGAGGCCTGTTGACTTCCTTCTGCACTGGGCCTTTGTACTGGGAGAAGCTTGAACACCGGATGGGGATGGAAAATCAGTTATTTAGGGGACAGGTGAAGATGCAATAAGCCCAACCCCCAATTATAGATTGCCTCTTATGCCACACCTTCAAGAACCCTCAACAAAGGTATGACAGTGGAGGACCTTACAGCTTCCCTGGACAATACAAGGGATACATGTTACCATAATTGGTTTCCCTGGATTCGCTTTGCTTATTTGCTGAAAAAATATCCATGCTGACCCCCTGGAGCACAGGATTGGAAGACATGTGTCACCATCAGGGGTCAGGCTCGAAGACCAGCTACTATAGCAGTTGTGGGACTACCACCAACCAGCAGGATATATACACAGGCAGTCACCCTGACAGATGACACAGGCTTATCTGAGGTGAGGAGTGTAAGTACTAACCGGTGTTCACCAGAGCGCCTGATGGTGGAGATGGATTTAGCTGGGGTCCAGTAGCAGATATGGCAAGTAAGGATCAAACAGAAGCGTAGTCAGTAAACAAGCCAAAGGTTGGTAACAAGTGGTTGCAGGTTGGGATCAGGCAGAAGCGTAGTCGAGGAACAAGCCAAACGAGTGGTAGCAAAAAATGGACGTCAGCAAGGAAGACAAGAGCATGATATTGGCTGTAGAGAGCACAATAATCTAGAAAACAAGAAGTGCAAATGCATGGCTTAAATCAGGACGTTTATGTTACGAGCAAAGAGTTTAAGGTTCAGTAGAAGTCAAGGCACAAGACAGGGTTGTCCAATAGATTAGACAGGGTGCTATCTAGCATTTCAGGTAGCTCAGTAATTGCTAGACACAGCAGCGGTCCCAGGTTCAAGTCCAGGCCCTGACACCTGGTGAGAAGCAGTACCAGGACAGGGTTGTACAGTGGCCACATCTCTTCATAAAGAGGACCTGTCATGCACTATTCCTATTACATGGGATGTTTACATTCCTTGTAATAGGAATAAAAGTGATAAAAAAAAAAAATTAAGAGAAAGTGTAAAAATAAAAGTAAAATAAAGAACAAAAAAAAAAGTAAAGTGCCCCCATCCCCGCGTGCTTACGCACAGAAGCGAACGCATACGTAAGTCACGCCCATGTATGTAAACGGCGTTCGAATCACATATGTGAGGTATCGCCGCATGTGTTAGAGCAAGAGCAACAACTCTAGCCCAAGACCTCCTCTGTAACTCTAAACAGGTAACCTGTAAAAATGTTTAAAGCGCCGTCTAGGGAGATTTTTAAGTACCAAAGTTTGGCGCCATTCCAGGAGTGTGCGCAATTTTAAAGCGTGACATGTTAGGTATCCATTTACTCAGCATAACATCATCTTTCACATTATACAAAAAATTGGGCTAACTTTACTGTTTTTTTTTTTTCTTTTTAATTCATCAAACCAAGAAAAGAAAACGCTAAAATCCTCACTAAATTTAATAGGTGCGATGCCCGGCGGGTGTGGAGAGGAGACTCTTTTTACATCTTGCTGCATGTATGCGTTCCTTGATCATCCGATCGAGGGCGAATACTGCTGTGCAAAATGTAAGCACATTGTTTCCCTGGAAGCCCAGGTTCTGAATCTGGGGAAGCAACTGTCAGCACTGAGAAGTCCCTCCATACTAAAGGAGAGCCAGGAACGTACACGGCAGGTGCCGGCAGGGGCCAGCACAGAGGCGGGTGGAGACAAAGAGGTGCAGGCACTAGCAAAGAGCAGATGGGTGACAGTCAGTAGGGGTAGAGGGGGAAGTGCCAGGGAGGCCGATCTAGGACTGGAGCATCCCAATAAGTACGCTCCATTGAGTGACATTGGTGTAACCAGTCAGGGACCAGCACTGCTGGAGCTGAGGGACTCTCCTAGCTGCCGGGGGAAGAACTCCTCCAGTGAGAGTGGGGGGCAGCAAAGGGAAAGGAAAGACAGATTCTGGTGGTAGGGGACTCAATTCTTACAATTCACTCACAATTCATACCGTCGGCTAAAAATTCGCCATCTGCATTTCAGCAATAAGAGGGCGCCTGCTGACACTCTCCTGCCACCCCTTATTACATGAAGTGTCAAAGAATG
>JBBDGP010005699.1:0-32500 GCA_037952835.1 Lithobates septentrionalis | reverse complement strand
TAGTGAGCACTGCAATGTACAGCACATGACATGGTGGGCACTGCACATTACATGGGGGGCACTGCAATGCACAACAAATGACATACTGGACACAGAACATTACATGGGGGGCACTGCAAGGCACAGCACGTCATAGTGGGCACTGCAATGCACAGCACATGACATGGTGGGCACTGGGCACAAGAGAGCACATTACATGGGGGGAAGCAGCAGTCTGTCCCCTAACACAATAAAACACCTCCCTAACAAATGTACTAACCTTATCAGAACAGCATGTAAGATGTCCTTCTCCCGGGCTCCTGCTGGTTAGGAGAACATCAGCACCCCTCCCCCCAGACAGCTCCCAGACACTGAGGATCTGTGTGAATGTAACAGATCCTGTGATAGGAGTCAGCCATCGGCAGAGACAGGACTTGGCTGCACTAACACTTGTCTCCTCCATGTGTGCACAGAGGGCTCCTCTTCCTTCAGGAAGGCACACAGATATCGATAAGCCACTGCCATGGGCCTATATTGAGGGAGGGGCCTGGAGCTGCAGCTCCACCAGCCCCTATGTTAATCCGGCCCTGCCAAGAGGACCCCCCAGGCACTATATTTAGAGGAATTTTTCATTTTTATTGTTGCACTTTGACCTCTTGTCGCCAATCACGTACCTGTACATCATTTGGTGACAAGTGGGTGTCCCGGGGTGATGCCTGCAGCTGCCGTTCACCCCAGTACCGTTTTTAGAGCGGACGGTTGGCTGTTGTGACAAGCAGCTTTCCTTTCACCCCCCCCCCCCCCCCCCCGCTGCTCGCTCTCCCATCCCACCGAGATCCCTAAGCAACCAGTCAGCACATTCGCCGGCTGGCCGGAGACCCAAACAAAGCCGGCTTTGATCGGGTCTCAGCTATGGTACCCCAGAAGCAAGTCATGACATCTCTTCCGGTTTACTCGTGCCTATTGCTGTCACAGAGATATTTACATTCCTTGTGACAGCAATAAAACTGATCAAAAAAATAAATAAATAAAAATAAAAGTGACGGTGTAAAAATAAAAACTTAAAGCATCCCTCCGAGCTTGCGTGCAGGAGCAAACACATACGTAAGTTTGCGCCCGTATTTATAAACGGTCTTCAAACCACACATGTGTGATATCGCCGCAATCGTTAAGAGTGAGAGCAATAATTCTAGCACTAGACCTCCTCTGTAACTCTAAACTGGTAACCTGTAAAAAAAAAAAAAATTTAAAGCATTGCCTATGGAGATTTTTAAGTACAGTAGTCACCATTACACGAGCGTGTGTAATTTTAAAGCGTGACATGTTCGGTGTCGATTTACTCGGCGTAACATCATCTTTCACATTATAGAAAAAATTGGGCAAATTTACTGTTTTGTTTTTAATTCATTAACCACTTCCCACCCGCCCTATAGCGGATTGACGTCCGGGAAGTGGTTCTGTTATCCTGACTGGACGTCATCGCGGCGATCGGTGGAGCGGTGTGTCAGTCTGACACACCGCTCCACCGATCTTGGTAAACAGCCTCCGGCGGAGGCTCTTTACCACGTGATCAGCCGTGTCCAATCACGGCTGATCACGCTGTCAATGGGAAGAGCCGTTGATCGGCTCTTCCTCACTCGCGTCTGACAGAAGCGAGTAGAGGAGGGCCGATCGGCGGCTCTTCTGGCAGGGGGGGTCTGCGCTGATCGTTTATCAGCGCAGCCCCCCCCCCCCCCGCAGATCACCACACTGGACCACCAGGGATCGCCACTAGGACCACCAGGGAAGGGGCAACATGTGGATGGCCAGGTATGTACCCCATGGCCATCCACATGTGCCCAGTGTGCCAAATCTGTGCCAATCAATGCCCACAAATGGGCACTGATTGGCACCATTATGTTGCAGTGATGCCCAGCAATGCCACTCTTAGGGGCATCACTGCAAACAAGCAGTGCCATCAGTGCCACCCATCAGTGTCCATTTATGCCACCTGTCAGTGCCCATCCGTGCCCATCTGTGCCAACTATCAGTGCCACCCATAAGTAACCATCAATGCCACCTATGAGTGCCCATCCGTGCCGCATACCAGTGCCACCCATCAGTGCCCGTCAGTGCCACCTCATCGGTGCCCATCAGTGCCGCCATATCAGTGCCCCTCAGTGCCGCCATATCAGTGCCCCTCAGTGCAGCCATATCAGTGCCCCTCAGTGCAGCCATATCAGTGCCCCTCAGTGCAGCCATATCAGTGCCCCTCATTGCAGCCAGTAATCAGTGCCCCTCAGTGCAGCCATATCAGTGCCCCTCAGTGCAGCCATATCAGTGCCCCTCAGTGCAGCCATATCAGTGCCCCTCAGTGCAGCCATATCAGTGCCCCTCAGTGCAGCCATATCAGTGCCCCTCAGTGCAGCCATATCAGTGCCCCTCAGTGCAGCCATATCAGTGCCCCTCAGTGCAGCCATATCAGTGCCCCTCAGTGCAGCCATATCAGTGCCCCTCAGTGCAGCCATATCAGTGCCCCTCAGTGCAGCCATATCAGTGCCCCTCAGTGCAGCCATATCAGTGCCCCTCAGTGCAGCCATATCAGTGCCCCTCAGTGCAGCCATATCAGTGCCCCTCAGTGCAGCCATATCAGTGCCCCTCAGTGCAGCCATATCAGTGCCCCTCAGTGCAGCCATATCAGTGCCCCTCAGTGCAGCCATATCAGTGCCCCTCAGTGCAGCCATATCAGTGCCCCTCAGTGCAGCCATATCAGTGCCCCTCAGTGCAGCCATATCAGTGCCCCTCAGTGCAGCCATATCAGTGCCCCTCAGTGCAGCCATATCAGTGCCCCTCAGTGCAGCCATATCAGTGCCCCTCAGTGCAGCCATATCAGTGCCCCTCAGTGCAGCCATATCAGTGCCCCTCAGTGCAGCCATATCAGTGCCCCTCAGTGCAGCCATATCAGTGCCCCTCAGTGCAGCCATATCAGTGCCCCTCAGTGCAGCCATATCAGTGCCCCTCAGTGCAGCCATATCAGTGCCCCTCAGTGCAGCCATATCAGTGCCCCTCAGTGCAGCCATATCAGTGCCCCTCAGTGCAGCCATATCAGTGCCCCTCAGTGCAGCCATATCAGTGCCCCTCAGTGCAGCCATATCAGTGCCCCTCAGTGCAGCCATATCAGTGCCCCTCAGTGCAGCCATATCAGTGCCCCTCAGTGCAGCCATATCAGTGCCCCTCAGTGCAGCCATATCAGTGCCCCTCAGTGCAGCCATATCAGTGCCCCTCAGTGCAGCCATATCAGTGCCCCTCAGTGCAGCCATATCAGTGCCCCTCAGTGCAGCCATATCAGTGCCCCTCAGTGCAGCCATATCAGTGCCCCTCAGTGCAGCCATATCAGTGCCCCTCAGTGCAGCCATATCAGTGCCCCTCAGTGCAGCCATATCAGTGCCCCTCAGTGCAGCCATATCAGTGCCCCTCAGTGCAGCCATATCAGTGCCCCTCAGTGCAGCCATATCAGTGCCCCTCAGTGCAGCCATATCAGTGCCCCTCAGTGCAGCCATATCAGTGCCCCTCAGTGCAGCCATATCAGTGCCCCTCAGTGCAGCCATATCAGTGCCCCTCAGTGCAGCCATATCAGTGCCCCTCAGTGCAGCCATATCAGTGCCCCTCAGTGCAGCCATATCAGTGCCCCTCAGTGCAGCCATATCAGTGCCCCTCAGTGCAGCCATATCAGTGCCCCTCAGTGCAGCCATATCAGTGCCCCTCAGTGCAGCCATATCAGTGCCCCTCAGTGCAGCCATATCAGTGCAGCCATATCAGTGCAGCCATATCAGTGCAGCCATATCAGTGCAGCCATATCAGTGCAGCCATATCAGTGCAGCCATATCAGTGCAGCCATATCAGTGCAGCCATATCAGTGCAGCCATATCAGTGCAGCCATATCAGTGCAGCCATATCAGTGCAGCCATATCAGTGCAGCCATATCAGTGCAGCCATATCAGTGCAGCCATATCAGTGCAGCCATATCAGTGCAGCCATATCAGTGCAGCCATATCAGTGCAGCCATATCAGTGCAGCCATATCAGTGCAGCCATATCAGTGCAGCCATATCAGTGCAGCCATATCAGTGCAGCCATATCAGTGCAGCCATATCAGTGCAGCCATATCAGTGCCCGTCAGTGCAGCCATATCAGTGCCCGTCAGTGCAGCCATATCAGTGCCCGTCAGTGCAGCCATATCAGTGCCCGTCAGTGCAGCCATATCAGTGCCCGTCAGTGCAGCCATATCAGTGCCCGTCAGTGCAGCCATATCAGTGCCCGTCAGTGCAGCCATATCAGTGCCCGTCAGTGCAGCCATATCAGTGCCCGTCAGTGCAGCCATATCAGTGCCCGTCAGTGCAGCCATATCAGTGCCCGTCAGTGCAGCCATATCAGTGCCCGTCAGTGCAGCCATATCAGTGCCCGTCAGTGCAGCCATATCAGTGCCCGTCAGTGCAGCCATATCAGTGCCCGTCAGTGCAGCCATATCAGTGCCCGTCAGTGCAGCCATATCAGTGCCCGTCAGTGCAGCCATATCAGTGCCCGTCAGTGCAGCCATATCAGTGCCCGTCAGTGCAGCCATATCAGTGCCCGTCAGTGCAGCCATATCAGTGCCCGTCAGTGCAGCCATATCAGTGCCCGTCAGTGCAGCCATATCAGTGCCCGTCAGTGCAGCCATATCAGCGCCCGTCAGTGCAGCCATATCAGCGCCCGTCAGTGCAGCCATATCAGCGCCCGTCAGTGCAGCCATATCAGCGCCCGTCAGTGCAGCCATATCAGTGCCCGTCAGTGCAGCCATATCAGTGCCCGTCAGTGCAGCCATATCAGTGCCCGTCAGTGCAGCCATATCAGTGCCCGTCAGTGCAGCCATATCAGTGCCCGTCAGTGCAGCCATATCAGTGCCCGTCAGTGCAGCCATATCAGCGCCCGTCAGTGCAGCCATATCAACGCCCGTCAGTGCAGCCATATCAACGCCCGTCAGTGCAGCCATATCAGCGCCCGTCAGTGCAGCCATATCAGTGCCCGTCAGTGCAGCCATATCAATGCCCGTCAGTGCAGCCATATCAGTGCCCGTCAGTGCAGCCATATCAGTGCCCGTCAGTGCAGCCATATCAGTGCCCGTCAGTGCAGCCATATCAGTGCCCGTCAGTGCAGCCATATCAGTGCCCGTCAGTGCAGCCATATCAGTGCCCGTCAGTGCAGCCATATCAGTGCCCGTCAGTGCAGCCATATCAGTGCCCGTCAGTGCAGCCATATCAGTGCCCGTCATTGAAGAAAAATGTACTTATTTACAAAAAGTTTTAACAGAAACAAAGAAAAACTTGTTTTTTTTTCAAAATTTTTGGTCTTTTTTTATTTGTTGCGCAAAAAATAAAAACCGCAGAGGTGATCAAACACCACCAAAAGAAAGCTCTATTTGTGGGAACAAAATGATAAAAAATTTGTTTGGGTACAGTGTAGCATGACCGCGCAATTGTCATTCAAATTGCGACAGCGCTGAAAGCTGAAAATTGGGCTGGGCGGGAAGGTGTCTAAGTGCCTAAGTGGTTAAAGTGCATTTTTTACAGCTAAAAAAAAAAAAAAATGCGTTGGAAAGAGCGCTGCGCAAATACAGCGTGACATAAAATATTGGAGCGACCGCCATTTTATTCTCTAGGGTCTCTGCTTAAAACAAATAGATAATGTTTGGGGGTTCTAAGCAATTTTCTAGATAAAAATACTGATTTCAAAGCGGTTCTCCAGCCCCCCCCCCCCCCGCATAGGGTGATCACATTTCTAAATTGCCATTCAGAGACCCCCCCCCCCCCCCCCCCGCACCTGCCCAAAAAAATGTTTTTTTAATACTTTATTTTGCCAATTTTTGGAGAAAAAAAAAGCAAACAGTGGTAACCACTCCTACAAGCCGCATCTTTGGAGCGGTGAAGGAGCGGGTGTATACACCGCTCCTAAACCTCTCCTGCCCATTGATCTGAATGGGAACCGCCAGCAAAGCGCCGCTGAGGCACTCAGTCGGGCGGGTACCCACGCGTGTCCATCGGCTGGTGGCTCCCTGTCTAGAAGACATCTGTCTGTCTAAATTACAATTCCCCTCCACAAAACTAAAATTGGGTTTCTACAGGTTACGGTGCACTGTGCAGTGCTCTGACAGGCAAACGATAATATGTAGAGACACACAGATCCGATGACACACAGATTTATCTCTCCACTCCTCAACTCACCCCCACTATCTCCTCACGGATCTCAAACTTGCTGAATGACAAATCAGAATGGATGTCACACCACTTCCTCAAACTTAATCTTTCTAAAACTGAGCTTGTTATATTTCCTCCTTCACGGTCCCCCTCCTGTGACTTCACCATTAATATCAACAACACAACCATTGGTCCCTCCACACATGCCAGGGTCCTGGGTGTAATACTTGACTCTGACCTCTTCTTCAGCCCCATATCCAATCACTGGCTAAATCCTGGCGCCTTAACCTCCGCACCATCTCCAGAATTCCACCCTTCCTGACTAATGACACCACAAAGCAACTTATTCACTCCTTGATTATTTCCCGCCTCGACTACTGCAACTCTCTCCTTAATGGCCTACCCTTAGGCAGGCTATCCCCCCTTCAGTCTATTATGAATGCTGCTGCTAGACTAATACACCTCACTAATCGATCCGTGACTGCTGCTCCTCTCTGCCAATCCCTTCACTGGCTTCCCCTACCCCACCGTGTAAAATTCAAAATGCTAACCATAACCTACAAGGCCATTCACAACATCGCCCCCCAGCTACATCACCAACCTCATCTGCAGATATCGCCCAAATCGTCCCCTCCGCTCCTCCCAGGACCTCCTGCTCTCTAGCTCCCTTGTTACCACCTCTCATGCTCGCCTTCAGGACTTCTCCAGAGCCTCTCCCATCCTCTGGAACTCCCTGCCCCAGTATGTCCGATCAGCCCCTACCCTGTCCACCTTTAGGGTCGGTTCACACTAGGACGACTTGTCAGGTGACCTAGCTGCCTGACAAGTAGCGTCCCGTTCTGTACAATGGAACAGTTCTAATCGGAGCGACGCAAGTCTCTCCGACTTAGAAAAAGGTTCCTGTACTACTTTAGGGGCGACTTGAGGCGACTTGCATAGACTTCTATATAGAAGTCGTTTTGCAAGTCGCCGCCCCTGTCGTGTCCAGGTCGCCTGAGGCAGTCGCGCTGCTTCAGTGTGTACCGACACTTAGGAGATCCCTGAAAAATAATTTATTCAGGGAAGCCTATCCCACACCCACATAACTGTCCCTGAACCACCCCCATCAAATCATTCTTTGCAGCTATTATCTTTTCTACCACCACCCCCTCCCTTTAGAATGTAAGCTCTACGAGCCGGGCCCTCCTGTACCTTCTGTATTAAACTGTACTGTAATTGTGTTGTCCCCCTTATAGCGCTGAGTAAACTGTTGGCGCTATATAAATCTCGTATAATAATAATAATAATGTAGAGAGAGTTATACCATAACAACCAATCAGGAACCATCTTCCCCTCCCCTGACTCTGGTATTGAGTAATCTGGTTGCTATGGGTGACCCCACATCACCATGGTATCAGAACAGGAAGTGATGTTGTCACTAACAGCTATCAGGCAACTTTCATCTCCATAAAAGTGAGGCCATGACACATGTTGCTATGGATACTATTGACACTCTGTGTCTCAGTTTTTAGAAGTGAACGGCGGTGAGTGTGACACCCACAACACCAACCTGGTAAGGGCCCCCGCAGCTGACTGCTCCCCCAGAGAGGGTAAAGAGGACCTGTACTGTGATCATGGCAACCACCCAGCTGGTACTGTACTGGTCTGGCTGGTATATATGGGACCTGTTGGCCATGTTACTAATAGGATAGACATCTCAAGAGTGGGATTTTTTTGCCTGCAAAGAGACACACAGTGGCCACTATTGGAAAAAATACCAGTTCCCTGGCTGTTTTTGGCTTCAATACTCAGTCACTGCCCTAGAACAAGCATGCAGCAAGTGAAGTCAAAACATATAATTCCGTATGTGTATAAAATATAGAAATAGAAATATAGAAGGGGGCTCACTGCGCTGGCGTTCCTGTTCACGGCCCGCGAAACGTTGCAGAGCTTCTCTAACAGGATGTCCGCTTTGGATTGGTCGCCCCTCCAGCCATTGGAATAAGGGGACCCCCGCGAAGCTGTACAGCACCAGGCAGGTGATTAGGCAGAGGTGAGGGAAGAGGGTCCAGAAGAGGTGGTCACATCTCCGCCGGCAGCGGCTCCTCTGGGACATGATGCAGTGGAGAGGATCAAGAGAGGAATGACAGATAGATTTGGCAGTTTGACAGTTAGGATAAGATGTGATCATCAGCAGGAACCCCCCCCCCCCCTCCTCCGCTGCTCATCCACTCTGCACAGTGTAGCTTCCAGTGGGGACACACCAGAGTTAACGGCTCCATTACTGTCTATTGATCCGCAGAGTGGAAAGAGCACCGGTGGCGGAGGAAGGGGGCTCGGTTGCGGCCCTCGTGGGCGGGAGGAGGCTCAGGAGGAGAGAAGTCGGGCTGCTGGCAATGGCAATGCGCTGCAGGCAGTTCCAAGTCCTGTATTTCACTATATAAACTCATTTTACTCTGAAAAATATAGTGTAAAATGCAAAACTCCGGTGGGTGTAATAAGATGTCCACTTTCCCCCTTCTCAGTGTATCCTTACTATGGAGGAGTGCGGGGTGTAGCAAGATGGCGGCGACGAAATCTCACTTTCGTTACAAATTCTGACGGGTCGCCAAATCAGACGAACCAGCGACCTGGGAAGGAGGAGGGGTGTGACCTAAGTTTTCAGTAGGAGAGCCCCTTGGCTGTGATTGGTTGGCGGGGAAAGACTCTGGACCGTGATTGGTTATTGCTTTCTGTTTTGTAAAAATTAGTTTTATTAACAGAGGCAGAGCGGACTGTTACAGAAGGGATGAAGGGATGTGGGGATGAGGGATGGGGCAGTATGTGGAGGTGTGTAAGCAGGGCTGGTGCAAAGATTTTCGACACTCTAGGCAAAACCTAATTTTGCTGCCCCCTTGGCTCCGCCCCAACTCTGCTCTGATTCCACCCCCTTTGCCCTGCCCATGTATATAATCATATATTTAATCACCTCAGTGTAATACCCCCAATGTGCAGTATACAGGTGGGGGGGTGGGGGGTGTGAAGTATACAGGTGGGGGGTGGGGGGTGTGAAGTATACAGGTGGGAGGTGGGGGTGTGAAGTATACAGGTTGGGGGTGTGAAGTATACAGGTGGGAGGTGGGGGTGTGAAGTATACAGGTGGGGGGGTGGGGGGTGTGAAGTATACAGGTGGGGGGTGGGGTGTGAAGTATACAGGTGGGGGGTGGGGTGTGAAGTATACAGGTGGGGGGTGGGGTGTGAAGTATACAGGTGGGGGGTGGGGGTGTGAAGTATACAGGTGGGGGTGTGAAGTATACAGGTGGGAGGTGGGGGTGTGAAGTATACAGGTTGGGGGTGTGAAGTATACAGGTGGGGGTGTGAAGTATACAGGTGGGGGTGTGAAGTATACAGGTGGGGGGTGGGGGTGAAGTATACAGGTGGGGGGGTGGAGTGTGAAGTATACAGGTGGGGGGTGGGGGTGTGAAGTATACAGGTTGGGGGTGTGAAGTATACAGGTTGGGGGTGGGGGGTGAAGTATACAGGTTGGGGGTGGGGGGTGAAGTATACAGGTGGGGGGTGGGGTGTGAAGTTATACAGGTGGGGGGTGGGGTGTGAAGTATACAGGTGGGGGTGGGGGTGTGAAGTATACAGGTTGGGGGTGAATATACAGGTTGGGGGGTGAAGTATACAGGTTGGGGGGTGAAGTATACAGGTTGGGGGGTGAAGTATACAGGTTGGGGGGTGAAGTATACAGGTTGGGGGGTGAAGTATACAGGTGGGGGGTGGGGGGTGAAGTATACAGGTGGGGGGTGGGGGGTGAAGTATACAGGTGGGGGGTGGGGTGTGAAGTATACAGGTGGGGGTGGGGTGTGAAGTATACAGGTGGAGGGTGGGGTGTGAAGTATACAGGTGGGGGGTGGGGTGTGAAGTATACAGGTGGGGGGTGGGGTGTGAAGTATACAGGTGGGGGGTGGGGTGTGAAGTATACAGGTGGGGGTGGGGTGTGAAGTATACAGGTGGGGGGTGGGGGTGTGAAGTATACAGGTGGTGGGTGTGAAGTATACAGGTGGGGGTGTGGGGGGGGTGAAGTATACAGGTGGGGGGGTGAAGTATACAGGTGGGGGGTGAGGGGTGAAGTATACAGGTGGGGGGTGGGGGGTGGAGTATACAGGTGGGGGGGTGGAGTATACAGGTGGGGGGGGTGGAGTATAACAGGTGGGGGGTGAAGTATACAGGTGGGGGGGTGAAGTATACAGGTGGGGGGGTGAAGTATACAGGTGGGGGGGTGAAGTATACAGGTGGGGGTGGGGGGGGGTGAAGTATACAGGTGGGGGGTGGGGGGGGTGAAGTATACAGGTGGGGGTGGAGTATACAGGTGGGAGGTGGGGTGTGAAGTATACAGGTTGGGGGTGTGAAGTATACAGGTGGGGGTGTGAAGTATACAGGTGGGGGTGGGGGGTGAAGTATACAGGTGGGGGGTGAGTGTGAAGTATACAGGTGGGGGGTGGGGGTGTGAAGTATACAGGTTGGGGGTGGGGGGTGAAGTATACAGGTTGGGGGTGGGGGGTGAAGTATACAGGTTGGGGGGTGAAGTATACAGGTGGGGGTGGGGGTGAAGTATACAGGTGGGGGTGGGGGTGTGAAGTATACAGTTGGGGGGTGTGAGTATACAGGTTGGGGGGTGAAGTATACAGGGTTGAGGGTGAAGTATACAGGTTGGGGGTGGGGTGGTGAAGTATACAGGTGGGGGGTGGGGTGTGAAGTATACAGGTGGGGGGTGGGGTGTGAAGTATACAGGTGGGGGGTGGGGTGTGAAGTATACAGGTGGGGGTGGGGTGTGAAGTATACAGGTGGGGGTGGGGTGTGAAGTATACAGGTGGGGGTGAGTTGAAGTATACAGGTGGGGGTGGGGTGTGAAGTATACAGGTGGGGGGTGGTGTGAAGTATACAGGTGGGGGTGTGGGGGGTGAAGTATACAGGTGGGGGGGTGAAGTATACAGGTGGGGGGTGAGGGGTGAAGTATACAGGCTGGGGGGTGAAGTATACAGGTGGGGGGGTGAGTATAGAGGTGGGGGGTGAAGTATACAGGTGGGGGGGTGAAGTATACAGGTGGGGGGTGTGGGGGTGAAGTATACAGGTGGGGGGTGTGGGGGTGAAGTATACAGGTGGGGGGTGGGGGGGGTGAAGTATACAGGTGGGGGGTGGAGTATACAGGTGGGGGGGTGGAGTATACAGGTGGGGGGTGAAGTATACAGAAAAAAAAAAATCATTTTTGAGAAAAAAAAAATTCATTTTTGAAAACAAAAAAAAAATCATTTTTGAAAAAAAAAAAAAGAAATCTTTTGAAAAAAAAAAAAAAAAAAAAATCATTTTTGAAAAAAAAAAAATCATTTTTGAAAAAAAAAAAAAAAAAAAAAAAATCATTTTTGAAAAAAAAAAAATCATTTTTGAAAAAAAAAAAAAAAAAAAAATCATTTTTGAAAAAAAAAAATTCATTTTTGAAAACAAAAAAAAAATCATTTTTGAAAAAAAAAAAAAGAAATCTTTTGAAAAAAAAAAATCATTTTTGAAAAAAAAAAAAAAAAAAAAAAAAAATCATTTTTGAAAAAAAAAAATACATTTTTGAAAAAAAATACATTTTTGAAAAAAAAATTTTTTGAAAAAAAAAAAATTCATGGGCTGCTTACCTTATATGGGCATAAGTGTCAGTTGGAAGATCTGGCTGTGGCTGGATTTTTGAATCTGGTCATGTGACAGGAAGTGACATCATAGTGAGCTCTCAGCCAATAAAGCAGAGTGTACAGCAGTAGGTGAGTCAGTGTGTGTTGGAGACAGCAGAGTGCAGACACAGATATCTGAGCTCTCTATCAGCATTCTATTATATAGATTGTATACAGAATACACAGCGCAGGAAGAGGGGGAGGAGATTATATTATCACTTCTCTTTATTTCATAAACAAAACCTGAATAAAAAAAAAAGGAAAGAAAAAAATATATATATATTTCTATTATAAAAAGACATCATTCAGAGAGGACAGGAGATCAGCAGAGAGGAACTTTGCTTTGGAAGATCCACAATGTCCAATCAGAGGAACAGGAAGAGGAGCAGCAAGGAAATATATTACAGTACGACTGAGAAACTAGAGATCTTTGCAGAGCAGACAGGCCAGCCTCCCAGGAAGAGGAGAAGAGAGGAGGAAATAGGGAGCTCCGCTGAGCAGACAGGCCAGCCTCTCAGGAAGAGAAGAGAGGAGGAAACAGGGAGCTCCGCTGAGCAGACAGGCCAGCCTCCCAGGAAGAGGAGAAGAGAGGAGGAAATAGGGAGCTCCGCTGAGCAGACAGGCCAGCCTCTCAGGAAGAGAAGAGAGGAGGAAACAGGGAGCTCCGCTGAGCAGACAGGCCAGCCTCCCAGGAAGAGGAGAAGAGAGGAGGAAATAGGGAGCTCCGCTGAGCAGACAGGCCAGCCTCTCAGGAAGAGAAGAGAGGAGGAAACAGGGAGCTCCGCTGAGCAGACAGGCCAGCCTCCCAGGAAGAGGAGAAGAGAGGAGGAAATAGGGAGCTCCGCTGAGCAGACAGGCCAGCCTCTCAGGAAGAGAAGAGAGGAGGAAACAGGGAGCTCCGCTGAGCAGACAGGCCAGCCTCCCAGGAAGAGGAGAAGAGAGGAGGAAATAGGGAGCTCCGCTGAGCAGACAGGCCAGCCTCTCAGGAAGCGGAGCAGATATTACACAGCCAATGAGGATCTCCAGAGCTCTGCAAAGAGGAAAGGAGAGAAGAGGCGATGGTCCCAGGACACAGAATGTGAGAGCCATCTGAGGAAGAGGAGGAGTGACGAAGGAGGTAAAGATTAGATGCCCTTTTTTAGATTACCCTTTTCACCCCCCCCCCAACAATCTCCCCCCATACTGCTGGGCAAGACAGCAAAAGTTTAACTCCCACCAAATATTTCCCCACCCCCACATGGATCTGGAAGTTTAACACCCACCCCCCCCATAATCTCCCCCCACATTGCTTGCTGGCACAATTCCACTGAAATCCCCCCCCCTGTTAAAGTTTAGCCCCCCTCATAATCTCCCCCTCCCACAACTGCTGGCTATGGCTATGAGAATGTAACTCCCCTCTATGATCTCCCCACACATTGCTGGGTATTGCAATGAAAGTTTCACCCCCCCCCCCCCCATAACTCTCACCCCAGTGCTGCACATGGTAGGTGAAAATTGAACCCCCCATAACCTCCTCCCCCCACATTTCTGGGCATGGCAGTGAAAGTCCCCCCCCACCATAAGCTGACCTAAAACACACCTATAGGCTTGCTCTAAGTCTGCAGTTCATTGATTGGATGATAATTTAACTGTTTAAATGCAAACTAGAATGAAGAGTTGTGGGTGGAGTCAGCTATCAATTACCAATAGAAATCAGTGATAAGACCTTTATGTGGTATATGCAATAAAATGTATTTCTCTTTCTCCTTTCTAGCAGATGGCGGGACAGCAGAGCAAGTAGTGGCCCCTACAGAATGCATAGTGGCCTCTACAGGACAGGCAGCGGCCCCTACAGAACATGTAGCGGCCCCTGCAGGACAGGTAGCGGCCCCTGCAGGACACGCGGCGGCCCCTACAGGAGACGTAGCGGCCCCTACAGGACAGGCAGCGGCCCTAAAGGACAGGCAGCGGCCCCTAAAGGACAGGCAGCGGCCCCTAAAGGACACGAAGAGACGGATTTAACTCCGGAGAGCTTCATCTTCCATAAGATACTTGGATCAGGAGCCTTTGGAACGGTAAGTAACAGCGATGTGGGCAAGCGCAAACCCATTCAAATGAATGGTGCCGCGCTGCAACCACCCCTTCGCAACGTGCCGCGCTGCAACCACCCCTTCGCAACCACGTATGATCATGTACAAACGAGTGTGGTTTCCCAGTATTGCTGTCTAAAGTGCGATCCGAATGGGGATCGCACTTTAAACAGCAACGCAGGTGTAAACCAGACCTAGCAACTAGAGCACATGGAAAAAGATGATGTACTAACTGTCTCTCTCCTACAGGTGGTGCTGGCGACTCACATTGACAGCGGCTTGCTGGTGGCGGTGAAGATCGTAGACAAGTTACTCCTAGTTGCACGCAGCAATGAAGTAGCCCTGGTGGAGCGCCACGCTCTGGAGAGGGTAGGGGACAACCAGTACTGTATCCACGCCTACGCCACATTCCAGACGGAGGTAAGTAAATTTTTCGGAAGAGAGAGAAGTATAGAATGAACGGCATTTATGTAATATATGTATATATATATATATATATATATATATATATATATATATATATATATATATATATATATATATATAGGATATAAGGTAGATACAGATGGATGGATATAGGTAGATGGATATAAATACAGATATAGATAGGTGGATGTACTGTAGGTAGATATAGATATGGATGGATGGATGGATATAGTGTAGGTAGATATGGATGGATATAGTGTAGGTAGATATGGGTGGATGGATGGATATAGTGTAGGTAGATATAGATGGATGGATATAGTGTAGGTAGATATGGGTGGATGGATATAGTGTAGGTAGATATAGATGGATGGATATAGTGTAGGTAGATATAGATGGATGGATATAGTGTAGGTAGATATAGATGGATGGATATAGTGTAGGTAGATATAGATATGGATGGATATAGTGTAGGTAGATATGGGTGGATGGATATAGTGTAGGTAGATATGGGTGGATGGATATAGTGTAGGTAGATATAGATGGATGGATATAGTGTAGGTAGATATGGGTGGATGGATGGATGGACTGTAGGTAGGTATAGGTAGATTTATTTGGGTAGTTATATATAACATGTGACTCTGATTAGGACCTTCAAAGTAAAATGCATTAATTGACCTGTCTGTTTCCCCCCCAGAGCCAACTCTTCTATGTCATGGAGTATCTGAGCGGAGGAGATCTGGTGGACAAGGAGGAAGAATGTGACATCACCACCCTCAGACTGACCACAGCGGAGCTCGTGTGTGGTCTGCAGTTTATCCACTCCAGAGGAGTCGTACACAGGTAAGTACTATTATTCACTTTACAATCTGCCCCTCCTGCTGCCTGAACACCCAATGGTGACCCGTTCCTCCTCCCCCATCCAATGTCCGCCCTTCTGTTGGACGCACACATAAAAGGGAGGAGGATGGAGGAACGCAGACCGGATGATCGGAAACATTGGGCGGCGCTAGGAAAGGGAGCTTTGTGATTGTTCATCCCTCTATGGATCTGTAATACTGGGATTTATGGGAGGGATCATTGTCTGAACTGCAGAGCTGACACTCTTTTTTTTCTCCACAGAGACCTAAAGCTGGACAACATCCTCATAGATAGCACCGGTCACATCAAAATTGCAGACTTCGGCATTGCAAGTGTACACAGGCCTGAATGCAAGGTAAGTCCAATGTGCCCATGCACAGGGCAATTATCAACCAAACTAGGATTGAATTGAAGAGAACCTGTATATAAAGAGCAATTATCAAAATAGGACTAGATTAAAAACCCTGGGGGTCCCATCCAGCTACTCATCTGGCTCTGGGGGTCCTGTCCAGTCCTGGGGGCCTCATCCAGCCACCAACTGGTCCTGGTGGTCCCATCCAGCTAACACCTACCCCTGGGGGCCCTGTCCAACCTACCATCTGGCCATGAGAATCCTGTTCAGTCCTGGGGGGCTCTTTCTAACCATCATCTGGCCCTAGAGGTCCCTTCCAGCTACCATCTGGCCCTGTGGGTGATGTCCAGTTCCGGGGGGCTCCTCCTAACCATCATCTAACCCTGGGGGTCCCGCCCAGCTACCCTCAGCCCCTGGGAGCCCTGCCCAGCTACCATCTGGCCCAGAGGGTCCTGTCCGGGGGGGGGGGGGGGGTCCAGTCCAGCTACCCTCTGCCCCTGTGATCCCTGTCCAGCTACCATTTGGCCCTGAAGGTTCATTCCTGTCCTGGGGGGGTTCTGTCCAGCTATCCTCTGCCCATGTGATCCCTATCCAGCTATCATTTGGCTCCGGGGGTCCTGTGCAGTCCTGGGGCACCCTGTCCAGCTACCATCTAGCCCTGGGGGTCCTGTCCTGGGGGACCCTGTTCAGCTACCATCTGCCCCTGGGGGCTCCATCCAGCTACCATCTGGCTTTGAGGATCCTGTGCATTCCTGTCCAGCTACCATCTGGCTCTGGGGGTCCTGTCCAGTCCTGGGGGTCCAGTCCTGGTCCCATCCAGCTAACACTTACCCCTGGGGGCGCTGTCCAGCTACCATCTGTGGGTGATGTCCAGTTCCCAGGGGGCCCCAGCTAACCACCATCTGACCCTGATGGTCCCGTCCTGTCCTGGGGGGTCCCATCCAACTACCTTCTGCCCCTAGGAGCCCTGTTTAGCTACCATCTGGCTCTGAGGATCCTGTGCAGTTCTGGGGGGCTCTCTCCAGCTCCCATATGTCCCTGAGGGTCCTGTCCTGGGGGGTCCTGTCCAGCTATCATCTGGCCCTGGGGGCCTCATCCAGCTACTACCCACCCCTGGGGGTTAAAATTTAAAGATTGAAACTTGTTGAAATGTTAATGCTGCTGGTTTCTAGCCTGATCTGTCATCCTTATTTTTCTCTCTCTGATTTTCCCACAGATGCAGACTGACCCATCCATGGATTATTTCTGGTTGGGGGTCACGTTATGTGATCTGGCCTTCGGTACTCGTCCATCCTTTTGCACCCGTGACAATGTCCTACACTGTGTAATGCCACAGTACCCGGCGGACACCGACCCAGAATTTGTGCACCTGCTAGAAAAGGTAAGTAGTGACACAGTCCCAGCGGGACAAGGAGAGTAGACATAAAGGCTCCGCCAGAGAGTCAGTGAGTGTCATGCGTCAATAACGTCACCTTATATTTTTCTGTTTTCTTTTCTCCCCGTAGCTCCTGTGCGAAGGCAAAGAGGTGCGCAAAGCGACCATCAGCAACATCAGAAAGCACAAGTTTTTCCAAGGAATAAACTGGGAGGAGGTGGAGGCGAGAGAGACACCCCCCCCATTCTTTGTACGTCGAAAGGTATGTATTTAATCAGTGTGTCAATAGGGGGCATTTTTGCATTGAAGTCAATAGGACGCAATTTTTCACTGAAGTTAATAGGACGCGGTATGTCATCATCAGAACTTTTTTGTTCTATCGGCAAAATGCAGATAACCCTATTCTCAGCTAATAATTTTCCATGTCCGATATATCGGTGCATACCTACATAGAAGGATTTCTTCTAATTCTCATTCATGGATCTCATTGTTCTCTTTTTTCTATTTCAGGGCCTCAGACAAGTTACAAGGCTGAAGATACAAATGGATGACCTCCTAAACGATGAAAGCATTCCAGCCAAGAAGCAGATGCTGTTCAATGGCTTTTCATTTGAAAGCAATCAATGGAGAACCATACAGAAGCTAAACTGAAGCTGAAACACGCCAGGATGTAGCTTATGGAAACGGGCATAAAATACGGCGAGGAATTTCACACCTAGTGTTCCTTCTCAACCATCTACCACCACTAGGGAGCCATGATGTAGTCTCCAAGAGAGTCAGACTGAGACTGTGAGGAAGTCAGGACTAAGCCTACAATGGAGCAGGGAGTGGTGTGCAGAGGATCAGAGAGGAGTCTGTGGGGGGACAGACTCCTAAAGCTCCCCTGCAGTCCCCTCCCCTGCTCCCTTGTAGGCTTAGTCCCCTCCTCCCGACAGTCCCAGCCGGGCTCCGGGAGCCGGGACAGAGACTACAAGGGAGCCGGGACAGAGTCTACAAGGGAGCCGGGACAGAGTCTACAAGGGAGCCGGGACAGAGTCTACAAGGGAGCCGGGACAGAGTCTACAAGGGAGCCGGGACAGAGTCTACAAGGGGAGCCGGGACAGAGTCTACAAGGGGAGCCGGGACAGAGTCTACAAGGGGAGCCGGGACAGAGTCTACAAGGGGAGCCGGGACAGAGTCTACAAGGGGAGCCGGGACAGAGTCTACAAGGGGAGCCGGGACAGAGTCTACAAGGGGAGCCGGGACAGAGTCTACAAGGGGAGCCGGGACAGAGTCTACAAGGGGAGCCGGGACAGAGTCTACAAGGGGAGCCGGGACAGAGTCTACAAGGGGAGCCGGGACAGAGTCTACAAGGGGAGCCGGGACAGAGTCTACAAGGGGAGCCGGGACAGAGTCTACAAGGGGAGCCGGGACAGAGTCTACAAGGGGAGCCGGGACAGAGTCTACAAGGGGAGCCGGGACAGAGTCTACAAGGGGAGCCGGGACAGAGTCTACAAGGGGAGCCGGGACAGAGTCTACAAGGGGAGCCGGGACAGAGTCTACAAGGGGAGCCGGGACAGAGTCTACAAGGGGAGCCGGGACAGAGTCTACAAGGGGAGCCGGGACAGAGTCTACAAGGGGAGCCGGGACAGAGTCTACAAGGGGAGCCGGGACAGAGTCTACAAGGGGAGCCGGGACAGAGTCTACAAGGGGAGCCGGGACAGAGTCTACAAGGGGAGCCGGGACAGAGTCTACAAGGGGAGCCGGGACAGAGTCTACAAGGGGAGCCGGGACAGAGTCTACAAGGGAGCCGGGACAGAGTCTACAAAGGGAGCCGGGACAGAGTCTACAAAGGGAGCCGGGACAGAGTCTACAAAGGGAGCCGGGACAGAGTCTACAAAGGGAGCCGGGACAGAGTCTACAAAGGGAGCCGGGACAGAGACTACAAGGGAGCCGGGACAGAGACTACAAGGGAGCCGGGACAGAGACTACAAGGGAGCCGGGACAGAGACTACAAGGGAGCCGGGACAGAGACTACAAGGGAGCCGGGACAGAGACTACAAGGGAGCCGGGACAGAGACTACAAGGGAGCCGGGACAGAGACTACAAGGGAGCCGGGACAGAGACTACAAGGGAGCCGGGACAGAGACTACAAGGGAGCCGGGACAGAGACTACAAGGGAGCCGGGACAGAGACTACAAGGGAGCCGGGACAGAGACTACAAGGGAGCCGGGACAGAGACTACAAGGGAGCCGGGACAGAGACTACAAGGGAGCCGGGACAGAGACTACAAGGGAGCCGGGACAGAGACTACAAGGGAGCCGGGACAGAGACTACAAGGGAGCCGGGACAGAGACTACAAGGGAGCCGGGACAGAGACTACAAGGGAGCCGGGACAGAGACTACAAGGGAGCCGGGACAGAGACTACAAGGGAGCCGGGACAGAGACTACAAGGGAGCCGGGACAGAGACTACAAGGGAGCCGGGACAGAGACTACAAGGGAGCCGGGACAGAGACTACAAGGGAGCCGGGACAGAGACTACAAGGGAGCCGGGACAGAGACTACAAGGGAGCCGGGACAGAGACTACAAGGGAGCCGGGACAGAGACTACAAGGGAGCCGGGACAGAGACTACAAGGGAGCCGGGACAGAGACTACAAGGGACTCATGGTATTAATGGCAGGGCTGGGGGGAGGGAGGTGTGATCATTGGCAGTGCTGGGGGGTTGATGGAATCAGTGGCAGTGCTGGGGGTGGGATGAGTGAAGGCAGTGCTGGTGCGGATGGGATGAGTGGAAGGGCTAGTGGACAGATGGGAGTGCTTGGGGGGATTGGGGAATCAGTAGCAGTGCTTGGGAGGGGGGGGTGGGGAATCAGTAGCAGTGCTTGGGTGGGGGGGGGGTGGGGAATCAGTAGCAGTGCTTGGGTGGTGGGGGATGGGGAATCAGTAGCAGTGCTTGGGTGGGGGGGATGGGGAATCAGTAGCAGTGCTTGGGTGGGGGGGATGGGGAATCAGAAGCAGTGCTTGGGTGGGGGGGATGGGGAATCAGAAGCAGTGCTTGGGTGGGGGGGATGGGGAATCAGAAGCAGTGCTTGGGTGGGGGGGATGGGGAATCAGAAGCAGTGCTTGGGTGGGGGGATGGGGAATCAGTAGCAGTGCTTGGGAGGGGGGGGGAATCAGTAGCAGTGCTTGGGTGGGGGTGTGGGGAATCAGTAGCAGTGCTTGGGTGGGGGTGTGTGGAATCAGTAGCAGTGCTTGGGTGGGGGTGTGGGGAATCAGTAGCAGTGCTTGGGTGGGGGTGTGGGGAATCAGTAGCAGTGCTTGGGTGGGGGTGTGGGGAATCAGTAGCAGTGCTTGGGGTGGGGGTGTGGGGAATCAGTAGCAGTGCTTGGGTGGGGGTGTGGGGAATCAGTAGCAGTGCTTGGGTGGGGGTGTGGGGAATCAGTAGCAGTGCTTGGGAGGGGGGGGATCAGTAGCAGTGCTTGGGAGGGGGGGGGGATCAGTAGCAGTGCTTGAGAGGGGGGGGATCAGTAGCAGTGCTTGAGAGGGGGGGGGATCAGTAGCAGTGCTTGGGAGGGGGGAATCAGTAGCAGTGCTTGGGAGGGGGGAATCAGTAGCAGTGCTTGGGAGGGGGGAATCAGTAGCAGTGCTGGGGGGGGGGGGGATCAGTAGCAGTGCTTGGGAGGGCGGATGGGCAATCAGTAGCAGTGCTTGAGAGGGGGGAATCAGTAGCAGTGCTTGGGAGGGGGGAGGGGGGATCAGTAGCAGTGCTAGGGGGGGGGGGGATCAGTAGCAGTGCTTGGGAGGGGGGATGGGCAATCAGTAGCAGTGCTTGAGAGGGGGGAATCAGTAGCAGTGCTTGGGAGGGGGGAGGGGGGATCAGTAGCAGTGCTGGGGGGGGGGGGGATCAGTAGCAGTGCTTGGGAGGGCGGATGGGCAATCAGTAGCAGTGCTTGAGAGGGGGGAATCAGTAGCAGTGCTTGGGAGGGGGGAGGGGGGATCAGTAGCAGTGCTGGGGGGGGGGGGGGGGGGGTTGATCAATAGCAGTGCTTTGGAGGTGAGGAATCAGTAGCAGTGTTTGGGAGGGGGGGGAATCAATAGCAGTGCTTAAGGGGGGGGATCAGTAGCAGTGCTTGGGAGAGGGGGATCAGTAGCAGTGCTTGGGAGAGGGGGGATCAGTAGCAGTGCTGGGTGCAGATCAGTGACACTCACTTGTCCACTCAGTTTCCCCTGCCTGCATGTGTGAGAGAGAGAGGTCACAGAGAGGGTGGGAGAGATACCCAGTAGCTTCCATAGGAGATTCATTCTGGCCAGCAGCGGACAGGGCCCATTCTCCTTCTGGGTGAGGTGCTCTGCTCCTTCCAGTGGAGTCCCGGACTGCATGCGCCTTCCGCCGGTCCTCGGGGAGCCCGATCCGCCTGTCTTCCAAGCCGCTGTTAGTGCTGGAAGTGAAGAGGAGGGCGGATAGCAGTCCCTGGCCGCCCCGAACATCGCTCACACACAAAACAAGCTTTCGGCTGGTCTGTATTGAGAGGCGGAGGGAGTGCAGATTATTCCGCCTTCCGCTCTCATAGGCTGCAGCTGTTTGATCCCCCAGCGGCCGCCGGTGCTCTGGTGAAGGTGACCCAGAGGAGGTAGCTTAGCGGCGGGGCATGAGCATGTCAAAGTTAGGCGGTTTTACCGTGATTTTGCCGCGATTTTGTTCAGGTCACCAATGTAAAAGGCAGAAAAACGCCTGTAATCTGTCCCAAAGAAGCTCATGTTCCTTTTTGAGCTTAAGGCGTTTTTCAGGCATTTTGCTTCAGGTAGCGCTAAAATGAATAAACATTGAACGATATATCAAGTATTGTGTGTAAATAATAAAAACTTTGTGATAAAAATAGTTCCTACCCAGTAAAAGGACCCTGCTAACATCACTTTGGGACTTTCTCACCTGTGTTTCTACTCATTATATACATGTTCTATTTTATAATTATTATATTTGAGATTGATTTTTATCACAAAGTTTTTAATATGTAACCGATTCCGGACCAGCCGCCGCAGTTATACTGCAGCAGGTTGGCCCAGCTGCGTGAAGCATCGTAGCTATATGTCGCTCGCGCACGCATCCCCTAGGAGGCCGCGACGATCCAATTCGCTTCAGAACTGATCAATCCCCAGGCCCAGGCCAATGGTATCAGGCCTAGACCTGGTGATCGGTCCTGGCGAATGAAATGCTTCCCCTGCATGTGTAAGTGTAAACACAGCAGGAGAAGTGATGTCTTCTCTCCTCGTGGAACTCTTTTCCATTCCAGAGAGAGGAGAGGAGAGGAGAGGAGAGGAGACATCTCACAGTAAGTGCACCAACACTACACTGACACCAGTTCACGAAGGTACACTTGTAACCCCCTGATCGCCCCCCCCCAGTTAACCCCTTCACCCCCATCACTGTACTGGTGTCATTAGTGATAAAAATCAGTGTTAGGGTACTTAGTGGTAGGCCCAGATAGGTCTAGGGACCCCCCAAACCCCCCCAATAAAGGTTTAACCCCTTTATCACCCCCTGTAACCAGTGATCACTGTATTAGTGTCACGGGTGATGCTGGTTAGCTATTTTTTTATAGCGTCAGGGCACCCGCTGTATATTACCTAAATAAAGGTTTATATAAAGGGTTATATCAGTTAGCTTTTAGTGTCAGATAGGGTCTGCGTCTCCCCAGGCAGCGTCAGATTAGTGCCAGTAGCGCCAACACCCACGCACCATACACCTCCCTTAGTAGTATAGTGTCTGAACGGATCGATATCTGATCAGATCTATACTAGCGTCCCCAGCAGTTTAGGGTTCCCAAAAACACAGTGTTAGCGGGATCAGCCCAGATACCTGCTAGCACCTGCGTTTAGCCCCTCCGCCCGGCCAGCCCACCCAAGTGCAGTATCAATCGATCACTGACTTTTACAAAAACACTAAACACATAACTGCAGCGTTCACAGAGTCAGGCCTGATCCCTGCAAACGCTAATAGTTTTTTTGTAGAGTTTGAAGCAGTCGCTGACAGTCAGGAGCTCTTTTTCCTGTAAATCTCACTAGTGTACCAGTAAATTTAGAGACCAAAATATCAATTCGAAGATACAGTAGTGAAGAGGCCTACACGTTTCTGAGCATGACAGATAGTGAAGAGGAAATCATTCATCTGTCAGATTCAGGCTCAGAATACGAACCGGTAGACAGCAGCGGTACCCTGACAGATAGTTCTGACGACAGAGTAGTGGTCCCTGCCAAGGTCAGGCATACCCGACCCCGTTCTTCTGCTTTCATTGAGGTGCAAGAACCGCAGGGCTCTCGTATGGAGCAGAGAGCCAGTACTAGTGCCGCTCATCCCTTCTGGTGAACTGGCAAGCACCAGCGGCCTAGTACACCCCGGTCGTACATTCCAGCACTGCAGTAACACTTGGTGACGTGGCGAGTCCCATAAGTGCAGTTCAAGCTGGCGAGGTGGCAATCACAAGTAGTGTCCCGCTGCCACGTCGAGCCCATAGTGCCCTTCCTGCTGCATTTGCCAATCCTAATTGGAAGCCCACCACTTCTGCAGCACCCGTACTTCCCCCATTCACTGCTCCAACCAAATTGATTTTTATTTGCTGTTTTTCACGGAAGATCTCTATAGATCTATTGTAAACCAAAGCAATTTGTATGCTGGTAAATCCATCAATTCATCACTGCTAATCTCCAGTTGACCTTACCAGAGATTTGAGACCTATTACGGCAGCAACAACAGATGTCCCAGCAGACTGCATCAATAGACCCTCCAGGAGGCAGCAACAATAGACCTCTCCCTCAACAGTAGATTTACTCAGAAACATAAGACCCCCCCCCCCCCACTAGCAACAATAGATCTACCCAGCAACAATAGACCTCCACACAAAAATAGATCCCCACCAGTGACAATAGATCCCCCAGCAGCAAGCATCAATAGACCTTCCAGCACACCCCAGCACTCCTTGCCATTACATACATTCATTGCTGGAGGTGCCGGAACTGCGTTCCCCCACATTCCTGCTGAAAAAAAGCCCTGCTTGCCACACAGAAATATAGGTATATAAAGAGTTTTTGATTGGTATAATGACCCTTCTAATCCTAACTCTTACCCCCCAACCCCAGCCCTAACTACTACCCTGTAATCCTGACCCCCATCCCCTAAATCACAGTGCCACACCATGCACACAGTACAACACCATGCAAACAGTGCCACACCATGCAAACAGTGCCACACCATGCAAACAGTGCCCATCACAGTGCCACTCCATGCACACAGTGCCGTCACAGTGCCACACCATGTACACAGTGCCACACCATGCACACAGTGCCATCACAGTGCCACACCATGTACACAGTGCCACACCATGCACACAGTGCCCATCACAGTGCCACACAGTGCCCATCACAGTGCCACACCATGCACACAGTGCCCATCACAGTGCCACACCATGCACACAGTGCCCATCACAGTGCCACACCATGCACACAGTGCCCATCACAGTGCCACACCATGCACACAGTGCCCATCACAGTGCCACACCATGCACACAGTGCTACACCATGCACACAGTGCCCATCACAGTGCCACACCATGCACACAGTGCCCATCACAGTGCCACACCATGCACGCAGTGCCCATCACAGTGCCACACCATGCATGCAGTGCCCATCACAGTGCCACACCATGCATGCAGTGCCCATCACAGTGCCACACCATGCACGCAGTGCCACACCATGCATGCAGTGCCCATCACAGTGCCACACCATGCACACAGTGCCACACCATGCACACAGTGCCACATCATGCAATCAGTACCCATAACAGTGCCACAACATGCACACAGTGCCACATCATGCACACAGTGCCACACCATGCAAACAGTGCCACACCATGCAAACAATACCCATCACAGTGCCACACCATGCACACAGTGCCCATCACAGTGCCACACCATGTACACAGTACAACACCATGCAAACAGTACCCATCACAGTGCCACTCCATGCACACAGTGCCGTCACAGTGCCACACTATGCACATAGTGCCCATCACAATGCCACACCATGCACACAGTGCCCATCACAGTGCCGTGATTGTAGACACAACCACGTGGTTCTAAACTGTAGAAAATCTGCAGCATGTTGTATTGTAATCTATCTTACAGTTTCTAACAAACATAACATACTTCCAAAGCTCTCTCCCCCCCCCCCCCAAACAAGACTACTAAGACAGAAGGAGATCTGTGAAGGAAAGGAGGGGTGGGGGTGGGCAGGGCTGGGCGGGGCTTTCAAACACAATTTTTTGGGAAAAAACACCTTTCATGAATTTAAAAAAAAAAAAACTAAACAGTAAAGTTAACCCAATTTTTTTGTATAATGTGAAAGATGATGTTACGCCGAGTAAATGGATACCCTAACATGTCATGCTTTGAAATTGCGCACACTCGTGGAATGGCGACAAACTACGGTACCTAAAAATCTCCATAGGCGGCGTTTAAAAAAAAAAAAAACGGTTACCAGGTTAGAGCTACAGAGGAGGTCTAGTACAAGAATTATTGCTCTCGATCTCACGATCGCAGCGATACCTCACATGTGTGATTTGAACCCTGTTTACATATGCAGGCGCGACTTACATGTGCATTTTCTTTGCTGCGCGAGCTCGCGGGGACGCTTTAAAACATTTTTTTTTCTTATTTATTTTTATTTTTTTACATTGTCACTTTAAAAAAATAGAAATAAAAGTATCACTTTTATTGCTGTCACAAGGAATGTAAACACCCCTTGTGACAGTAATAGGTGGTGACAGGTACTCTTTATGGGGGGATCGTTATGTTCTGCACATAGCCATGTGCATAACAGTGTACAACTCACCGCGTATCTCAAATCTAAACATATTTAACTATAGTTAAAATTACTAAATAACAACATAACTAGTACCCAGTTTCAGAATGGTAGGATAGTGACAGGATATATCTATTCCTGAAGGACCTCTCATCCCTCAGAGCCGGATGTTACAAAGACAGCTGGGGTCGAGTGAAATCACTTGACCTCTGGACTAACTCCACCATTCACTCGCTTGGGGCCTGCACCCCAACTCTCAACAGGGTCAGGTAGATATTCAGGGAATCTAACCAGGGTAGTCCCCAACAGGTTGATCATCTGTCGTGGACTCTGAGTCTGTCCACAGCTGCCAGACCTTTTCATATTTTTATGTAAGAGTTAAGGGCTAGGGTTAGAGTTAGGGTTAGATGTTAGAGTTAAGGACTAGAGTTATATGTAAGAGTTAAGGGCTAGGGTTAGAGTTAGGCCCCTTTCACACTGGGGCGGTGGGGGCGTCGGCGGTACAACAGCGCTATTTTTAGCGCTGCTGTACCCTCGTTCTTGCAGCGGTATTCGGCCGCTAGCGGTGCGGTTTTAACCCCCCGCTGGCGGCCGAAAAAGGGTTAAAAACCTCGTACAGCGCGGCTATAGCCGCAGTATTACCGCGGTATAGCCGCGCTGTCCCATTGATTTAAATGGGCAGGAGCGGTGAAGGAGCGGTGAATACACCGCTCCTTCCCCGCGCCAAAAGAAGCGGTTTGCAGGACTTTTTTCAACATCCTGCCACCGCACCGCTTCAGTGTGAAAGCCCTCGGGCTTTCACACTGAACAGACAGCGGCAGCTTTTTAGGGGCGGTTTTCAGGCGGTATTTTTAGCGCAATACCGCCTGAAAACCGCCCCAGTGTGAAAGGGGTCTTAAGGACTAGGGTTATATGTTAGTGTTAAGGGCTAGGGTTAGTGTTATATGTTAGTGTTAAGTGTTAGGGTTATATGTTACAGTTAAGGGCTAGGGTTGGGGTTAAGTGTTAGGGTTATATGCTAGTGTTAGAGTTAGGGTTAGCGGTAATCAGAGTTAGAGTTAGAGCTAATGGTAACCATTAGTGTTGGGGTAATTGTTAACATTCTAACCCTACCAATTACTGCTAGCTCTAACCCTAACCCTTAACCCTAACATGGAACTTTGGACACGTAAAGGTTTCTGCACTACTTTGGTGCAACTTTGATGCTACTTGAGTGCCAGAGAGTGTAAAGTCGCATCAAAGTCGCACTCCATGAACACAACTGTCATACTTTCCTATTAGAAATAAAAAAGTGAAAAAACGCATCAAAAACGGAGTGAAATCCCCACACCAGATTGACTGCCAGTGGCGGGGAACGGTAAGTTCAGTCACATCAGATGTCTTTGTTGCCATAGACTGGGCATATTGATAGATAGAGGGCGTTGTGCTGCATTTGCAGAGCAGAGTAGGGACTGGCCAGAGAGGGATTACTTTGACGCAGTTGGCCGGCTTAAGCATGCATTGCAATGTATGTGAACTAAAAATCCCTGTTTTTATGAAAAGTGCAGCACAGCATCCAGAATTTTTAGTGTTAACAAGCGGTCACACCCCTTTAGCACCTGACGGGTTACATATATACTGTGTCTGTGTGTATATATGTATATATATATATATATATATATATATATATATATATATATTAAAACTTTACATTGTAGCAAAGTGTCATCTCTTCAAATGTTGTCACATGAAAAGATATAATAAAATATTTATAAAAATATGAGGGGTGTACTCATTTTTGTGAGATACTGTATGTGTATAAGCTAATGGCACTATATACACGGGATATTCCAAAGGGGCCCTATATACACTTGTAACACTGGTAGATTTACAATCTACCGCAGATTAGGTAAATTTAGTAAATTGTGTGTTAGGAAGGTTAAAAGTTTGCCTCTGTTCCAGCTTGGCTGACGTTGTGTGTGCTTCCGTGCTGACCGGTGGGTGTCGCTGTTACCATTAGAGCCGGTTCACATTAGAAGCGGCACGACTTGCAGGTCGCCTCACCGAGGCGACCTGCACACGACTGCCGCGGCGACTTGCAAGACGACTTCTGTATAGAAGTCTATGCAAGTCGCCCCTAAAGTAGTACAGAAACCTTTCTTCTAAGTCGGAGCGACTTGCGTCGCTCCGATTAGAACGTTCCATTGTACAGAACGGGAGGCGACTTGTCAGGCGGCTAGGTCACCTGACAAGTCGCCCCCGTGTGAACCGGCTCTTAGTCAGTGTTGGAAGGGCAACGTGTAGAAGTTTATAGATGCTCCTCTGTCTCGGAGACAAGCTACAGGTGGGGGTGTGAAGTATACAGGTGGGGGGTGTGAAGTATACAGGTGGGGGGGTGTGAAGTATACAGGTGGGGTGGGGATGTGAAGTATACAGGTGGGGGTGGGGATGTGAAGTATACAGGTGGGGATGTGAAGTATACAGGTGGGGATGTGAAGTATACAGGTGGGGATGTGAAGTATACAGGTGGGGATGTGAAGTATACAGGGGGGGGGGTGAAGTATACAGGGGGGGGGGTGAAGTATACAGGGGGGGGGGTGAAGTATACAGGTGGGGATGTGAAGTATACAGGTGGGGGGGTGAAGTATACAGGGGGGGGGTGAAGTATACAGGGGGGGGTGAAGTATACAGGTGGGGGGGTATTAAGTATACAGGTGGGGGGGGGTGAAGTATACAGGTGGGGGGGTATTAAGTATACAGGTGGGGGGGTGTTAAGTATACAGGTGGGGATGTGAAGTATACAGGTGGGGATGTGAAGTATACAGGTGGGGATGTGAAGTATACAGGTGGGAATGTGAAGTATACAGGTGGGGGGTGGAAGTATACAGGTGGGGGGTGGAAGTATACAGGTGGGGGGGTGAAGTATACAGGTGGGGGGGTGAAGTATACAGGTGGGGGGTGAAGTATACAGGTGGGGGGGTGAAGTATACAGGTGGGGGGGGGTGAAGTATACAGGTGGGGATGTGAAGTATACAGGTGGGGATGTGAAGTATACAGGTGGGGGGTGAAGTATACAGGTGGGGGGGTGAAGTATACAGGTGTGGGGTGTGAAGTATACAGGTGGGGATGTGAAGTATACAGGTGGGGATGTGAAGTATACAGGTGGGGATGTGAAGTATACAGGTGGGGGGTGGAAGTATACAGGTGGGGGGTGGAAGTATACAGGTGGGGGGGTGAAGTATACAGGTGGGGGGGTGAAGTATACAGGTGGGGGGGTGAAGTATACAGGTGGGGGGGGTGAAGTATACAGGTGGGGGGGGGTGAAGTATACAGGTGGGGATGTGAAGTATACAGGTGGGGATGTGAAGTATACAGGTGGGGGGTGAAGTATACAGGTGGGGGGGTGAAGTATACAGGTGTGGGGTGTGAAGTATACAGGTGGGGGGGTGAAGTATACAGGGGGGGGGTGAAGTATACAGGTGGGGGGGTATTAAGTATACAGGTGGGGGGGTGTTAAGTATACAGGTGGGGATGTGAAGTATACAGGTGGGGGTGTGGAGTATACAGGTGGGGGGTGGGGTGTGAAGTATACAGGTGGGGGGTGTGAAGTATACAGGTGGGGGTGTGGAGTATACAGGTGGGGGGTGGGGTGTGAAGTATACAGGTGGGGGTGTGAAGTATACAGGTGGGGGGGTGAAGTATACAGGTGGGGGGGTGA
Source organism: Lithobates septentrionalis (assembly GCA_037952835.1). Taxonomy (NCBI): domain Eukaryota; kingdom Metazoa; phylum Chordata; class Amphibia; order Anura; family Ranidae; genus Lithobates; species Lithobates septentrionalis. Next base: position 3,022 of record JBBDGP010005699.1, on the reverse strand, counting down.
AGTATACAGGTGGGGGGGGTGAAGTATACAGGTGGGGGGGGTGAAGTATACAGGTGGGGGGTGAAGTATACAGGTGGGGGGGAGAAGTATACAGGTGGGGGGTGAAGTATACAGGTGGGGGGTGGGGGGGGGGTGAAGTATACAGGTGGGGGGGTGAAGTATACAGGTGGGGGGTGAAGTATACAGGTGGGGGGTGAAGTATACAGGTGGGGGGTGGGGGGGGTGAAGTATACAGGTGGGGGGGTGAAGTATACAGGTGGGGGGGTGAAGTATACAGGTTGGGGGTGGGGGGTGGGGTGAAGTATACAGGTGGGGGGTGTGAAGTTATACAGGTGGGGGGGTGAAGTATACAGGTTGGGGGTGGGGGGGGGTGAAGTATACAGGTGGGGGGTGAAGTATGCAGGGTGAAGTATACAGGTGGGGGGTGAAGTATACAGGTGGGGGGTGAAGTATACAGGTGTGGGGTGAAGTATACAGGTGGGGGTGTGAAGTATACAGGTGGGGGTGTGAAGTATACAGGTGGGGGGGTGGAGTATACAGGTGGGGGGGTTGGAGTATACAGGTGGGGGGGTGAAGTATACAGGTGGGGGGGGTGAAGTATACAGGTGGGGGGTGAAGTATACAGGTGGGGGGGTGGAGTATACAGGTGGGGGGGTGAAGTATACAGGTGGGGGGGGTGAAGTATACAGGTGGGGGGGTGAAGTATACAGGTGGGGTGTGAAGTATACAGGTGGGGTGTGAAGTATACAGGTGGGGGGTGGAGTATACAGGTGGGGGGGTGAAGTATACAGGTGGGGGGTGAAGTATACAGGTGGGAGGTGGGGGTGTGAAGTATACAGGTGGGGGGGTGAAGTATACAGGTGGGGGGGTGAAGTATACAGGTGGGGGGGGTGAAGTATACAGGTGGGGGGGTGAAGTATACAGGTGAAGTGTGGAGTATACAGGTGGGGGGGTGGAGTATACAGGTGGGGGGTGAAGTATACACTCCCTGGGCATAGTCAGTATGCAGACAGCTGTGTAGGGAGGTCGGTCTCCCCCTGGCAGTAGCTCCTCTCACATAGACACAAGGCAGTCAAGCTGTGTACATAGGTGACTCACCGTCAGGCAGATGACGAGCAGTGTGATGAGTATGGAGCCCATGCCGGCTCCTCACATCACTGGACACCAACTTCACTCTCCTCCATTACTGACCCGCCATCTTCCTCATTCCGGACCGTCCAACCCCACCTCCTCAGCGATGTTCTAGAACTCCGACCTTCAGAGCTCATCCTCTCTCCTAACTTGGACAGAACAGGACTCCGCCCCCTGCAGATCGCCTTCTGAGGAGTTCTGAGGGAGCCGCAGTGCGAACGAGGGGGAGAGGGAGGGGCAGGGCCGTCGCTACCACTAGGCGGACTAGGCAGCCGCCTAGGGCGCACTACCGCCTAGGGCACGGCCACTTGGGGTGTTGTTGAAATAATTGCAAGAGGGCAGCTGAATCACAATGGTGCGCCCTGCCTCCCCTGGCATCTGCATGTCCCGCTCCTTCCGTCAGAGCCAACCCCCCTCCCTCTCCCCCTTGTTCGCACTGCGGCTCCCTCAGAACTCCTCAGAAGGCGATCTGCAGGGGGCGGAGTCCTGTTCTGTCCAAGTTAGGAGAGAGGATGAGCTCTGAAGGTCGGAGTTCTAGAACATCGCTGAGGAGGTGGGGTTGGACGGTCCGGAATGAGGAAGATGGCGGGTCAGTAATGGAGGAGAGTGAAGTTGGTGTCCAGTGATGTGAGGAGCCGGCATGGGGCTCCATACTCATCACACTGCTCGTCATCTGCCTGACGGTGAGTCACCTATGTACACAGCTTGACTGCCTTGTGTCTATGTGAGAGGACCTACTGCCAGGGGGAGACCGACCTCCCTACACAGCTGTCTGTATACTGACTGTGCCCAGGGGAGTGTATACTCCACCCCCCACCTGTATACTTCACCCCCCCACCTGTATACTTCACACCCCCCACCTGTATACTTCACACCCCCCACCTGTATACTTCACCCCCCACCTGTATACTTCACACCCCCACCCTGTATACTTCACACCCCCACCTGTATACTTCACCCCCACCTGTATACTTCACCCCCCACCCCCCACCTGTATACTTCACCCCCCCCCACCCCCCACCTGTATACTTCACCCCCCCACCTGTATACTTCACATCCCCACCTGTATACTTCACATCCCCACCTGTATACTTTTCACCCCCCCACCTGTATACTTTTCACCCCCCCACCTGTATACTTCGCCCCCCCCCACCCCCACCTGTATACTTCACCCCCCCCACCTGTATACTTCACACCCCCCACCTGTATACTTCACACCCACCCCCCACCTGTATACTTCACACCCCACCCCCCACCTGTATACTTCACACCCCCACCTGTATACTTCACACCTCCACCCCCCACCTGTATACTTCACAGCCCACCCCCCCACCTGTATACTTCACCTCCCACCTGTATACTTCACAGCCCCACCTGTATACTTCACACCTCCACCCCCCACCTGTATACTTCATACCCCACCCCCCACCTGTATACTTCACCTCCCACCTGTATACTTCACAGCCCCACCTGTATACTTCACACCTCCACCCCCCACCTGTATACTTCATACCCCACCCCCCACCTGTATACTTCATACCCCACCCCCACCTGTCTACTTCACACCCCACCTGTATCCTTCACACCTCCACCCCCCACCTGTATACTTCACCCCCCCCCCCCCCACCTGTATACTTCACCCCCCCCCACCTGTATACTTCACCCCCCCCACCTGTATACTTCACCCCCCCCCCACCTGTATACTTCACCCCCCCCCACCTGTATACTTCACCCCCCCCACCTGTATACTTCACCCCCCCCCACCTGTATACTTCACCCCCCCCCACCTGTATACTTCACCCCCCCCCACCTGTATACTTCACCCCCCCCCCACCTGTATACTTCACCCCCCCCCACCTGTATACTTCACCCCCCCCCCACCTGTATACTT
>JBBDGP010005698.1:0-60811 GCA_037952835.1 Lithobates septentrionalis | reverse complement strand
GGTCATACTGGAGAACTGTGGGGGGGGGGGTCATACTGGAGGAGAACTCTGGGGTGGGTCATACTGGGGGAGAACTCTGGGGGGGGTCATACTGGAGAACTGTGGGGGGGGTCATACAGGAGGAGAACTTGGGGGGTCATACTGGAGGAGAACTGTGGGGGGGGTCATACTGGAGAACTGTGGGGGGTCATACTGGAGAACTGTGGGGGGGTCATACAGGAGGAGAACTGTGGGGGGGTCATACTGGAGAACTGTGGGGGGTCATACAGGAGGAGAACTGTGGGGGGGGTCATACTTGGGGAGAACTGTGGGGGGGTCATACAGGAGGAGAACTGTGGGGGGGTCATACTGGAGAACTGTGGGGGGTCATACAGGAGGAGAACTGTGGGGGGGGTCATACTGGAGAACTGTGGGGGGTCATACTGGAGAACTGTGGGGGGGTCATACAGGAGGAGAACTGTGGGGGGGGTCATACTGGAGAACTGTGGGGGGGTCATACAGGAGGAGAACTGTGGGGGGGTCATACTGGAGAACTGTGGGGGGGTCATACAGGAGGAGAACTGTGGGGGGGTCATACTGGAGAACTGTGGGGGGTCATACTGGAGAACTGTGGGGGGGGTCATACAGGAGGAGAACTGTGGGGGGGTCATACTGGAGAACTGTGGGGGGTCATACTGGAGAACTGTGGGGGGGTCATACAGGAGGAGAACTGTGGGGGGGGTCATACTGGAGAACTGTGGGGGGTCATACTGGAGAACTGTGGGGGGGTCATACAGGAGGAGAACTGTGGGGGGGGTCATACTGGAGAACTGTGGGGGGGTCATACAGGAGGAGAACTGTGGGGGGTCATACTGGAGAACTGTGGGGGGGGGTCATACAGGAGGAGAACTGTGGGGGGGGTCATACTGGAGAACTGTGGGGGGTCATACTGGAGAACTGTGGGGGGGGGTCATACAGGAGGAGAACTGTGGGGGGGTCATACTGGAGAACTGTGGGGGGTCATACTGGAGAACCTAGTGGGGGGGGTCATACTGGAGGAGAACTCTGGGGTGGGTCATACTGGAGGAGAACTCTGGGGGGGGGGTCATATAGGAGGAGAACTGTGGGAGGGTCATACTGGAGAACTGTGGGGGGGTCATACAGGAGGAGAACTGTGGGGGGGGTCATACTGGAGAACTGTGGGGGGGGGTCATACAGGAGGAGAACTGTGGGAGGGTCATACTGGAGAACTGTGGGGGGGTCATACTGGAGAACTGTGGGGGGGGTCATACAGGAGGAGAACTGTGGGGGGGGTCATACTGGAGAACTGTGGGGGGGTCATACTGGAGAACTGTGGGGGGGGTCATACAGGAGGAGAACTGTGGGGGGTCATACTGGAGAACTGTGGGGGGGGGGTCATACAGGAGGAGAACTGTGGGGGGGTCATACTGGAGAACTGTGGGGGGTCATACTGGAGAACTGTGGGGGGGGGTCATACAGGAGGAGAACTGTGGGGGGGTCATACTGGAGAACTGTGGGGGGTCATACTGGAGAACTGTGGGGGGTCATACTGGAGAACTGTGGGGGGGGGTCATATAGGAGGAGAACTGTGGGGGGGTCATACTGGAGAACTGTGGGGGGGGTCATATAGGAGGAGAACTGTGGGGGGGGTCATACTGGAGAACTGTGGGGGGTCATATAGGGGCCATTAGGAGAACTGGGGGTCAATCGAACTGTGGGGGGGGTCATATAGGAGGAGAACTGTGGGGGGGGTCATACTGGAGGAGAACTGTGGGGGGGGTCATACTGGAGAACTGTGGGGGGGGGTCATACAGGAGGAGAACTGTGGGGGGGTCATACTGGAGAACTGTGGGGGGGTCATACAGGAGAACTGGGGGGGGGTCATACAGGAGGAGAACTGTGGGGGGGTCATACTGGAGAACTGTGGGGGGGTCATACAGGAGGAGAACTGTGGGGGGGGTCATACTGGAGGAGAACTGTGGGGGGGTCATACTGGAGAACTGTGGGGGGGGGTCATATAGGAGGAGAACTGTGGGGGGGGTCATACTGGAGAACTGGGGGGGGGTCATACAGGAGAACTGGGGGGGGGTCATACAGGAGAACTGGGGGGGGGTCATACAGGAGGAGAACTGTGGGGGGGGTCATACTGGAGGAGAACTGTGGGGGGGTCATACTGGAGAACTGTGGGGGGGGGGTCATATAGGAGGAGAACTGTGGGGGGGGTCATACTGGAGAACTGGGGGGGGGGGGGGGTTGGCAGTATGTATCATTATCGCTGACTATAACACTGACGCAGGTCTTGGCCGTGGTCTTCAGTGAGGTCCAGAAATCGGAGAATGATTCCAGTTTGCAGAAAAGTGGTTTTGGTTTTCGCTCGTTCTTTGTAATTTTGTTCTTTGTAATTTCCAACCTTTAATGTTCCGCAGCAGAAAATAACGTTTGTATGAGAAATGAAAGAAGACGTAGAGGGCGCTCATGTTCATTTTTGTATAGCTTTCTATTCTCACCCCCCAGATTTCGGCTGGCCTGTAGGGGGCGCAGGTTTCCACGTGTTTTGTATGTTCTTGATGTGTGATTTCCTCCTTGCAGAGGTTTGCGGTGTCCAGACTGAGCTGCTCCCCGGGAGGAGAACACTTGGCTGTACTCTGTGATGGGTATGTCGGGGGTCCAATGCTACACTTGTCAGTAGAATAGGACAGATGGGAGGTGAGGATGGGGGGAGGGGTGGTAGAAAAGGACAGATGGGAGGTGAGGATGGGGGGAGGGGTGGTAGAATAGGACAGATGGGAGGTGAGGATGGGGGGGAGGGGTGGTAGAATAGGACCGATGGGAGGTGAGGATGGGGGGGAGGGGTGGTAGAATAGGACAGATGGGAGGTGAGGATGGGGGGGAGGGGTGGTAGAAAAGGACCGATGGGAGGTGAGGATGGGGGGGAGGGGTGGTAGAATAGGACAGATGGGAGGTGAGGATGGGGGGAGGGGTGGTAGAATAGGACCGATGGGAGGTGAGGATGGGGGGGAGGGGTGGTAGAATAGGACAGATGGGAGGTGAGGATGGGGGGAGGGGTGGTAGAATAGGACAGATGGGAGGTGAGGATGGGGGGAGGGGTGGTAGAATAGGACAGATGGGAGGTGAGGATGGGGGGGAGGGGTGGTAGAAAAGGACCGATGGGAGGTGAGGATGGGGGGGAGGGGTGGTAGAATAGGACAGATGGGAGGTGAGGATGGGGGGGAGGGGTGGTAGAATAGGACCGATGGGAGGTGAGGATGGGGGGGAGGGGTGGTAGAATAGGACCGATGGGAGGTGAGGATGGGGGGGAGGGGTGGTAGAATAGGACAGATGGGAGGTGAGGATGGGGGGGAGGGGTGGTAGAATAGGACAGATGGGAGGTGAGGATGGGGGGGAGGGGTGGTAGAATAGGACAGATGGGAGGTGAGGATGGGGGGGAGGGGTGGTAGAATAGGACAGATGGAGGTGAGGATGGGGGGGAGGGGTGGTAGAAAAGGACCGATGGGAGGTGAGGATGGGGGGGAGGGGTGGTAGAATAGGACAGATGGGAGGTGAGGATGGGGGGAGGGGTGGTAGAATAGGACAGATGGGAGGTGAGGATGGGGGGGAGGGGTGGTAGAATAGGACCGATGGGAGGTGAGGATGGGGGGGAGGGGTGGTAGAATAGGACAGATGGGAGGTGAGGATGGGGGGGAGGGGTGGTAGAATAGGACAGATGGGAGGTGAGGATGGGGGGAGGGGTGGTAGAATAGGACAGATGGGAGGTGAGGATGGGGGGGAGGGGTGGTAGAATAGGACAGATGGGAGGTGAGGATGGGGGGGAGGGGTGGTAGAAAAGGACCGATGGGAGGTGAGGATGGGGGGGAGGGGTGGTAGAATAGGACAGATGGGAGGTGAGGATGGGGGGGAGGGGTGGTAGAATAGGACCGATGGGAGGTGAGGATGGGGGGGAGGGGTGGTAGAATAGGACAGATGGGAGGTGAGGATGGGGGGAGGGGTGGTAGAATAGGACAGATGGGAGGTGAGGATGGGGGGGAGGGGTGGTAGAAAAGGACAGATGGGAGGTGAGGATGGGGGGGAGGGGTGGTAGAATAGGACCGATGGGAGGTGAGGATGGGGGGGAGGGGTGGTAGAATAGGACAGATGGGAGGTGAGGATGGGGGGGAGGGGTGGTAGAATAGGACAGATGGGAGGTGAGGATGGGGGGAGGGGTGGTAGAATAGGACAGATGGGAGGTGAGGATGGGGGGAGGGGTGGTAGAATAGGACAGATGGGAGGTGAGGATGGGGGGGAGGGGTGGTAGAATAGGACAGATGGGAGGTGAGGATGGGGGGGAGGGGTGGTAGAATAGGCAGATGGAGGGAGGTGAGGATGGGGGGGGGGGTGGTAGAATAGGACAGATGGGAGGTGAGGATGGGGGGAGGGGTGGTAGAATAGGACAGATGGGAGGTGAGGATGGGGGGGAGGGGTGGTAGAATGGAGAGGATGGGGGGGAGGGGTGGTAGAATAGGACAGATGGGAGGTGAGGATGGGGGGAGGGGTGTGATAGAAGAGACGATGGGAGGTGAGGATGGGGGGGAGGGGTGGTAGAATAGGACAGATGGGAGGTGAGGATGGGGGGAGGGGTGGTAGAATAGGACAGATGGGAGGTGAGGATGGGGGGAGGGGTGGTAGAAGATGGTAGAAGGGGAGGTGAGGAGGGGGGGAGGGGTGGTAGAATAGGACAGATGGGAGGTGAGGATGGGGGGAGGGGTGGTAGAATAGGACAGATGGGAGGTGAGGATGGGGGGGAGGGGTGGTAGAATAGGACAGATGGGAGGTGAGGATGGGGGGGAGGGGTGGTAGAATAGGACAGATGGGAGGTGAGGATGGGGGGGAGGGGTGGTAGAATAGGACAGATGGGAGGTGAGGATGGGGGGGAGGGGTGGTAGAAAAGGACAGATGGGAGGTGAGGATGGGGGGGAGGGGTGGTAGAAAAGGACAGATGGGAGATGAGGATGGGGGGGAGGGGTGGTAGAATAGGACAGATGGGAGGTGAGGATGGGGGGGAGGGGTGGTAGAATAGGACAGATGGGAGGTGAGGATGGGGGGGAGGGGTGGTAGAATAGGACAGATGGGAGGTGAGGATGGGGGGGAGGGGTGGTAGAATAGGACAGATGGGAGGTGAGGATGGGGGGGAGGGGTGGTAGAAAGGACAGATGGGAGGTGAGGATGGGGGGGAGGGGTGTAGAATAGGACAGATGGGAGGTGAGGATGGGGGGGAGGGGTGGTAGAATAGGACAGATGGGAGGTGAGGATGGGGGGGAGGGGTGGTAGAATAGGACAGATGGGAGGTGAGGATGGGGGGGAGGGGTGGTAGAATAGGACAGATGGGAGGTGAGGATGGGGGGAGGGGTGGTAGAATAGGACAGATGGGAGGTGAGGATGGGGGGGAGGGGTGGTAGAATAGGACCGATGGGAGGTGAGGATGGGGGGAGGGGTGGTAGAATAGGACAGATGGGAGGTGAGGATGGGGGGGAGGGGTGGTAGAATAGGACAGATGGGAGGTGAGGATGGGGGGGAGGGGTGGTAGAATAGGACAGATGGGAGGTGAGGATGGGGGGGAGGGGTGGTAGAATAGGACAGATGGGAGGTGAGGATGGGGGGGAGGGGTGGTAGAATAGGACAGATGGGAGGTGAGGATGGGGGGGAGGGGTGGTAGAATAGGACAGATGGGAGGTGAGGATGGGGGGGAGGGGTGGTAGAATAGGACCGATGGGAGGTGAGGATGGGGGGAGGGGTGGTAGAATAGGACAGATGGGAGGTGAGGATGGGGGGAGGGGTGGTAGAATAGGACAGATGGGAGGTGAGGATGGGGGGGAGGGGTGGTAGAATAGGACAGATGGGAGGTGAGGATGGGGGGGAGGGGTGGTAGAATAGGACAGATGGGAGGTGAGGATGGGGGGGAGGGGTGGTAGAATAGGACAGATGGGAGGTGAGGATGGGGGGAGGGGTGGTAGAAAGGACAGATGGGAGGGGGGAGGAGTTGTAGAATAGGACCAATGGGAGATGAGGAGGGGGGGAGGGGTGGTGGAACAGGACAGATGGGTGGTGGGGGGAGGGGGCTCCAGGAGGAGGGGGATTGGGGTGGTAGAATAGGACAGGTGGGAGTAGAAGGGGGGGAGGGGTGGTAGAATGTGGGAGGTGGGGGGTGGAGCTCAGATCTCCAGTCGGACAGATGACATGTGAAGGGTGACACACAGTCTTGGCTCGCTCTTCTCTTGCAGGGTGTCGGGGGTCTTCCTGTTCTCGGTGTCCGGTGGTAGAATAGGACAGGTGGGAGGGGGGAGTGGAGGGGGGAGGGGTGGTAGAATGTGGGAGGTGGGGGGGGTTTGGTGGGGGGTGGAGCTCAGGTCTCCAGTCGGACAGATGACACGTGAAGGGTGACACACAGTCTTGGCTCGCTCTTCTCTTGCAGGGTGTCGGGGGTCTTCCTGTTCTCGGTGTCCGGTGGTAGAATAGGACAGGTGGGAGTAGAAGGGGGGGAGGGGTGGTAGAATGTGGGAGGTGGGGGGTGGAGCTCAGATCTCCAGTCGGACAGATGACACGTGAAGGGTGACACACAGTCTTGGCTCGCTCTTCTCTTGCAGGGTGTCGGGGGTCTTCCTGTTCTCGGTGTCCGGTGGTAGAATAGGACAGGTGGGAGTAGAAGGGGGGGAGGGGTGGTAGAATGTGGGAGGTGGGGGGTGGAGCTCAGATCTCCAGTCGGACAGATGACACGTGAAGGGTGACACACAGTCTTGGCTCGCTCTTCTCTTGCAGGGTGTCGGGGGTCTTCCTGTTCTCGGTGTCCGGTGGTAGAATAGGACAGGTGGGAGGGGGGAGTGGAGGGGGGAGGGGTGATAGAATGTGGGAGGTGGGGGGGGTTTGGTGGGGGGTGGAGCTCAGGTCTCCAGTCGGACAGATGACACGTGAAGGGTGACACACAGTCTTGGCTCGCTCTTCTCTTGCAGGGTGTCGGGGGTCTTCCTGTTCTCGGTGTCCGGTGGTAGAATAGGACAGGTGGGAGTAGAAGGGGGGGAGGGGTGGTAGAATGTGGGAGGTGGGGGGGGTTTGGTGGGGGGTGGAGCTCAGATCTCCAGTCGGACAGATGACACGTGAAGGGTGACACACAGTCTTGGCTCGCTCTTCTCTTGCAGGGTGTCGGGGGTCTTCCTGTTCTCGGTGTCCGGTGGTAGAATAGGACAGGTGGGAGGGGGGAGTGGAGGGGGGAGGGGTGATAGAATGTGGGAGGTGGGGGGGGTTTGGTGGGGGGTGGAGCTCAGGTCTCCAGTCGGACAGATGACACGTGAAGGGTGACACACAGTCTTGGCTCGCTCTTCTCTTGCAGGGTGTCGGGGGTCTTCCTGTTCTCGGTGTCCGGTGGTCCCTCCCTCTCTAGCACTCAGTACATTTCTCTGCCTTCTGTCCCCTTGGATCTGGACTTTGAAGACTCCGCCTCCCTGTGGGTGTTATCGGGGGTGATAGAGAACCCCATAGAGCTGCACAGATACAACAATGGTGCCTGGCAGGTGAGTGATGTACAGATGTGATGTGATTGGGTGCAGGGAGAATGGGCGGGTCCAATATCTGATCATGGATCTCCTGGGAGAGAAGACAGAGAGCCAATCGGATTCCCCGGTACTGGAGGATCTGAGGATATGGACTGTGTGTCTGTATGGGAGAGAAACGGACCAAAGAGATCCGATGTCCATCCCGGGAATCCGACATCCTGAGATGATGGGCTTGTCTGCGGGGGGGCGGTGGTGTATTTGCGGGGGGTGGTATGTGTATTTGCGGGGGGGGGGTGTTATGTGTGTCTGTTTGCGGGGGGTGTTATGTGTGTTTGCGGGGGGGGGGGGGTGGTATGTGTGTTTGCGGGGGGGGGGGGTGGTGTATTTGCGGGGGTGGTGGTGGTGTGTTTGCGGGGGGCGGTGGTATGTTTGCGGGGGGGGGGTGTTATGTGTGTCTGTTTGCGGGGGGTGGTGGTGTGTTTGCGGGGGGTGGTGGTGTGTTTGCGGGGGGTGGTGGTGTGTTTGCGGGGGGGGGTGTTATGTGTGTGTGTTTGCGGGGGGGGGTGGTGGTATGTTTGCGGGGGGCGGTGGTGTGTTTGCGGGGGGGGGTGTTATGTGTGTCTGTTTGCGGGGGTGGTGGTGTGTTTGCGGGGGGGGGGGTGGTATGTGTGTTTGCGGGGGGCGGTGGTGTATTTGCGGGGGGTGGTGGTGGTGTGTTTGCGGGGGGCGGTGGTGTGTTTGCGGGGGGGGGGGTGTTATGTGTGTCTGTTTGCGGGGGGTGGTGGTGTGTTTGCGGGGGGCAGTGTGTTTGCGGGGGGTGGTGGTGTGTTTGCGGGGGGGGGTGTTATGTGTGTCTGTTTGCGGGGGGTGGTATGTGTGTTTGCGGGGGGTGGTGGTGTATTTGCGGGGGGGGGTGGTATGTGTGTTTGCGGGGGGGGGGGTGGTATGTGTATTTGCGGGGGGGGGGTGGTATGTGTGTTTGCGGGGGGTGGTGGTGTGTTTGCGGGGCGGGGGTGGTATGTGTGTTTGCGGGGGGCGGTGGTGTATTTGCGGGGGGGGGGTGGTATGTGTGTTTGCGGGGGGGTGGTATGTGTATTTGCGGGGGGGGGTGGTATGTGTGTTTGCGGGGGGCGGTGGTGTATTTGCGGGGGGGGGTGGTATGTGTGTTTGCGGGGGGGTGGTATGTGTATTTGCGGGGGGGGGTGGTATGTGTGTTTGCGGGGGGCGGTGGTGTATTTGCGGGGGGGGGGGGTGTTATGTGTGTTTGCGGGGGGGGTGGTATGTGTGTTTGCGGGGGGGGGGTGGTATGTGTGTTTGCGGGGGGGGGGGTATGTGTATTTGCGGGGGGGGGGGTGGTATGTGTGTTTGCGGGGGGGTGGTATGTGTGTTTGCGGGGGGGGGGTGTATTTGCGGGGGGGGGGGTGGTGTGTTTGCGGGGGGGAGGTATGTGTGTTTGTTTGCGGGGGGGAGGGGTGGTATGTGTGTCTGTTTGCGGGGGGAGGGGTGGTATGTGTGTCTGTTTGCGGGGGGGAGGGGTGGTATGTGTGTTTGCGGGGGGTGGTATGTGTATTTGCGGGGGGGGGGGTGGTGTGTGTGTTTGCGGGGGGGGGGTGGTATGTGTGTTTGCGGGGGGGGTGGTATGTGTATTTGCGGGGGGGGTGGTGTGTGTGTTTGCGGGGGGGGGGTGGTGGTATGTTTGCGGGGGGGGGTGTTATGTGTGTCTGTTTGCGGGGGGTGGTGGTGTGTTTGCGGGGGGGGGGGGTGGTATGTGTGTTTGCGGGGGGTGGTGGTGTGTTTGCGGGGGGTGGTATGTGTGTTTGCGGGGGGGTGGTATGTGTATTTGCGGGGGGGGGGGGTGGTATGTGTATTTGCGGGGGGGGGGGGTGGTATGTGTGTTTGCGGGGGGGGGGGTGGTGTGTTTGCGGGGGGGGGGGTGGTGTGTTTGCGGGGGGGAGGTATGTGTGTTTGTTTGCGGGGGGAGGGGTGGTATGTGTGTCTGTTTGCGGGGGGGAGGGGTGGTATGTGTGTCTGTTTGCGGGGGGAGGCGTGGTATGTGTGTTTGCGGGGGGTGGTGGTGTGTTTGCGGGGGGGTGGTATGTGTGTTTGCGGGGGGTGGTGGTGTGTTTGCGGGGGGGGGGTGGTATGTGTGTTTGCGGGGGGGGTGGTATGTGTATTTGCGGGGGGGTGGTGTGTGTTTGCGGGGGGGGGTGGTATGTGTGTTTGCGGGGGGGGGGTGGTGTGTGTGTTTGCGGGGGGGGGGTGGTGGTATGTTTGCGGGGGGCGGTGGTGTGTTTGCGGGGGGGGGTGGTGGTGGTGTGTTTGCGGGGGGCGGTGGTGTGTTTGCGGGGGGCGGTGGTGTGTTTGCGGGGGGGTGGTATGTGTGTCTGTTTGCGGGGGGTGGTGGTGTGTTTGCGGGGGGCAGTGTGTTTGCGGGGGGTGGTGGTGTGTTTGCGGGGGGTGGTGGTGTGTTTGCGGGGGGGGGTGTTATGTGTGTCTGTTTGCGGGGGGTGGTGGTGTGTTTGCGGGGGGTGGTGGTGTGTTTGCGGGGGGCAGTGTGTTTGCGGGGGGTGGTGGTGTGTTTGCGGGGGGCAGTGTGTTTGCGGGGGGGGGGGTGTTATGTGTGTCTGTTTGCGGGGGTGTTATGTGTGTTTGCGGGGGGTGGTGGTGTGTTTGCGGGGGGGGGGGTGGTATGTGTGTTTGCGGGGGGTGGTGGTGTGTTTGCGGGGGGTGGTATGTGTGTTTGCGGGGGGGTGGTATGTGTATTTGCGGGGGGGGGGGGTGGTATGTGTGTTTGCGGGGGGTGGTGGTGTGTTTGCGGGGGGGTGGTATGTGTATTTGCGGGGGGGGGGTGGTATGTGTGTTTGCGGGGGGGGGGGTGGTGTGTTTGCGGGGGGGGGGTGGTGTGTTTGCGGGGGGGAGGTATGTGTGTTTGTTTGCGGGGGGGAGGGGTGGTATGTGTGTCTGTTTGCGGGGGGGAGGGGTGGTATGTGTGTCTGTTTGCGGGGGGGAGGGGTGGTATGTGTGTTTGCGGGGGGTGGTGGTGTGTTTGCGGGGGGGGGTGGTATGTGTGTTTGCGGGGGGGGTGGTATGTGTATTTGCGGGGGGGGGGTGGTGTGTGTTTGCGGAGGGGTGGTATGTGTGTTTGCGGGGGGGGGTGGTATGTGTGTTTGCGGGGGGGGGTGGTGTGTGTGTTTGCGGGGGGGTGGTATGTGTATTTGCGGGGGGGGGGTGGTATGTGTGTTTGCGGGGGGGGGTGGTGGTATGTTTGCGGGGGGCGGTGGTGTGTTTGCGGGGGGGGGTGTTATGTGTGTCTGTTTGCGGGGGGTGTTATGTGTGTTTGCGGGGGGCGGTGGTGTATTTGCGGGGGGTGGTGGTGGTGTGTTTGCGGGGGGCGGTGGTGTGTTTGCGGGGGAGGGGTGTTATGTGTGTCTGTTTGCGGGGGGTGGTGGTGTGTTTGCGGGGGGCAGTGTGTTTGCGGGGGGTGGTGGTGTGTTTGCGGGGGGTGGTGGTGTGTTTGCGGGGGGGGGTGTTATGTGTGTCTGTTTGCGGGGGGTGGTGGTGTGTTTGCGGGGGGCAGTGTGTTTGCGGGGGGTGGTGGTGTGTTTGCGGGGGGCAGTGTGTTTGCGGGGGGTGGTGGTGTGTTTGCGGGGGGCAGTGTGTTTGCGGGGGGTGGTGGTGTGTTTGCGGGGGGTGGTGGTGTGTTTGCGGGGGGTGGTGTGTTTGCGGGGGGTGGTGGTGTGTTTGCGGGGGGCAGTGTGTTTGCGGGGGGTGGTGGTGTGTTTGCGGGGGGTGGTATGTGTGTTTGCGGGGGGCGGTGGTGTGTTTGCGGGGGGGGGTGTTATGTGTGTCTGTTTGCGGGGGGTGGTGGTGTGTTTGCGGGGGGTGGTATGTGTGTTTGCGGGGGGCGGTGGTGTGTTTGCGGGGGGGGTGTTATGTGTGTCTGCGGGGGGTGGTGGTGTGTTTGCGGGGGGCAGTGTGTTTGCGGGGGGTGGTGGTGTGTTTGCGGGGGGCAGTGTGTTTGCGGGGGGTGGTGGTGTGTTTGCGGGGGGCAGTGTGTTTGCGGGGGGTGGTGGTGTGTTTGCGGGGGGTGGTGTGTTTGCGGGGGGTGGTGGTGTGTTTGCGGGGGGTGGTGGTGTGTTTGCGGGGGGTGGTGGTGTGTTTGCGGGGGGTGGTATGTGTGTTTGCGGGGGGCGGTGGTGTGTTTGCGGGGGGCGGTGGTGTGTTTGCGGGGGGGGGGGTGTTATGTGTGTCTGTTTGCGGGGGGTGGTGGTGTGTTTGCGGGGGGCAGTGTGTTTGCGGGGGGGTGGTATGTGTGTCTGTTTGCGGGGGGTGGTGGTGTGTTTGCGGGGGGGCAGTGTGTTTGCGGGGGGCAGTGTGTTTGCGGGGGGTGGTGTGTTTGCGGGGGGCAGTGTGTTTGCGGGGGGTGGTGGTGTGTTTGCGGGGGGCAGTGTGTTTGCGGGGGGTGGTGGTGTGTTTGCGGGGGGTGGTGGTGTGTTTGCGGGGGGTGGTGGTGTGTTTGCGGGGGGTGGTGGTGTGTTTGCGGGGGGCAGTGTGTTTGCGGGGGGTGGTGGTGTGTTTGCGGGGGGTGGTATGTGTGTTTGCGGGGGGCGGTGGTGTGTTTGCGGGGGGGGGTGTTATGTGTGTCTGTTTGCGGGGGGTGGTGGTGTGTTTGCGGGGGGTGGTATGTGTGTTTGCGGGGGGCGGTGGTGTGTTTGCGGGGGGGGGTGTTATGTGTGTCTGTTTGCGGGGGGTGGTGGTGTGTTTGCGGGGGGCAGTGTGTTTGCGGGGGGTGGTGGTGTGTTTGCGGGGGGCAGTGTGTTTGCGGGGGGTGGTGGTGTGTTTGCGGGGGGCAGTGTGTTTGCGGGGGGCAGTGTGTTTGCGGGGGGTGGTGGTGTGTTTGCGGGGGGTGGTGTGTTTGCGGGGGGTGGTGGTGTGTTTGCGGGGGGCAGTGTGTTTGCGGGGGGTGGTGGTGTGTTTGCGGGGGGTGGTATGTGTGTTTGCGGGGGGCGGTGGTGTGTTTGCGGGGGGCGGTGGTGTGTTTGCGGGGGGGGGTGTTATGTGTGTCTGTTTGCGGGGGGTGGTGGTGTGTTTGCGGGGGGCAGTGTGTTTGCGGGGGGTGGTGGTGTGTTTGCGGGGGGCAGTGTGTTTGCGGGGGGCGGTGGTGTGTTTGCGGGGGGGTGGTATGTGTGTCTGTTTGCGGGGGGTGGTGGTGTGTTTGCGGGGGGCAGTGTGTTTGCGGGGGGTGGTGGTGTGTTTGCGGGGGGCAGTGTGTTTGCGGGGGTTGGTGGTGTGTTTGCGGGGGGCAGTGTGTTTGCGGGGGGCAGTGTGTTTGCGGGGGGTGGTGGTGTGTTTGCGGGGGGTGGTGGTGTGCTTGCGGGGGGTGGTGGTGTGTTTGCGGGGGGTGGTGGTGTGTTTGCGGGGGGCAGTGTGTTTGCGGGGGGTGGTGGTGTGTTTGCAGGGGGTGGTATGTGTGTTTGCGGGGGGCGGTGGTGTGTTTGCGGGGGGCGGTGGTGTGTTTGCGGGGGGCAGTGTGTTTGCGGGGGGTGGTGGTGTGTTTGCGGGGGGTGGTATGTGTGTTTGCGGGGGGCGGTGGTGTGTTTGCGGGGGGCGGTGGTGTGTTTGCGGGGGGGGGTGTTATGTGTGTCTGTTTGCGGGGGGTGGTGGTGTGTTTGCGGGGGGTGGTATGTGTGTTTGCGGGGGGCGGTGGTGTGTTTGCGGGGGGGGGTGTTATGTGTGTCTGCGGGGGGTGGTGGTGTGTTTGCGGGGGGCAGTGTGTTTGCGGGGGGTGGTGGTGTGTTTGCGGGGGGCAGTGTGTTTGCGGGGGGTGGTGGTGTGTTTGCGGGGGGCAGTGTGTTTGCGGGGGGTGGTGGTGTGTTTGCGGGGGGTGGTGGTGTGTTTGCGGGGGGTGGTGGTGTGTTTGCGGGGGGTGGTGGTGTGTTTGCGGGGGGTGGTATGTGTGTTTGCGGGGGGCGGTGGTGTGTTTGCGGGGGGCGGTGGTGTGTTTGCGGGGGGGGGTGTTATGTGTGTCTGTTTGCGGGGGGTGGTGGTGTGTTTGCGGGGGGCAGTGTGTTTGCGGGGGGCGGTGGTGTGTTTGCGGGGGGGTGGTATGTGTGTCTGTTTGCGGGGGGTGGTGGTGTGTTTGCGGGGGGCAGTGTGTTTGCGGGGGGTGGTGGTGTGTTTGCGGGGGGCAGTGTGTTTGCGGGGGGTGGTGGTGTGTTTGCGGGGGGCAGTGTGTTTGCGGGGGGCAGTGTGTTTGCGGGGGGTGGTGGTGTGTTTGCGGGGGGTGGTGGTGTGTTTGCGGGGGGTGGTGGTGTGTTTGCGGGGGGCAGTGTGTTTGCGGGGGGTGGTGGTGTGTTTGCGGGGGGTGGTATGTGTGTTTGCGGGGGGCGGTGGTGTGTTTGCGGGGGGGGGTGTTATGTGTGTCTGTTTGCGGGGGGTGGTGGTGTGTTTGCGGGGGGTGGTATGTGTGTTTGCGGGGGGCGGTGGTGTGTTTGCGGGGGGGGGTGTTATGTGTGTCTGTTTGCGGGGGGTGGTGGTGTGTTTGCGGGGGCAGTGTGTTTGCGGGGGGTGGTGGTGTGTTTGCGGGGGGCAGTGTGTTTGCGGGGGGTGGTGGTGTGTTTGCGGGGGGCAGTGTGTTTGCGGGGGGCAGTGTGTTTGCGGGGGGTGGTGGTGTGTTTGCGGGGGGTGGTGTGTTTGCGGGGGGTGGTGGTGTGTTTGCGGGGGGCAGTGTGTTTGCGGGGGGTGGTGGTGTGTTTGCGGGGGGTGGTATGTGTGTTTGCGGGGGGCGGTGGTGTGTTTGCGGGGGGCGGTGGTGTGTTTGCGGGGGGGGGTGTTATGTGTGTCTGTTTGCGGGGGGTGGTGGTGTGTTTGCGGGGGGCAGTGTGTTTGCGGGGGGTGGTGGTGTGTTTGCGGGGGGCAGTGTGTTTGCGGGGGGCGGTGGTGTGTTTGCGGGGGGGTGGTATGTGTGTCTGTTTGCGGGGGGTGGTGGTGTGTTTGCGGGGGGCAGTGTGTTTGCGGGGGGTGGTGGTGTGTTTGCGGGGGGCAGTGTGTTTGCGGGGGGTGGTGGTGTGTTTGCGGGGGGCAGTGTGTTTGCGGGGGGCAGTGTGTTTGCGGGGGTGGTGGTGTGTTTGCGGGGGGTGGTGGTGTGTTTGCGGGGGGTGGTGGTGTGTTTGCAGGGGGTGGTATGTGTGTTTGCGGGGGGCGGTGGTGTGTTTGCGGGGGGCGGTGGTGTGTTTGCGGGGGGCAGTGTGTTTGCGGGGGGTGGTGGTGTGTTTGCGGGGGGCAGTGTGTTTGCGCCCTGCACCCCCTGACCCCCTTTAGCTACATTGCAGAATGTCGGTGATTATTATATTTCTATGAGGTGAAGTGTATGAAATATGTGACATTGTTCTCCGCACAGCCGGCACCATCGGATGATTACACCAAGAGATTGTCCAAGACCATTGGAGAGAACTGGGAACAGCTGGAAGGTGAGTCATGTGATGGCGGCTCGTCCAATCTCTAATCGTCCCGCCTACCTTACCCAATCATAATGCAGAGTAGAGGGGTTATTCAGTACTCTCTGCGAAGTGTGATGGACGTTCCGTGTAAGTCATGATGTCATAGGACAGTGAGATCGGCCGAACGATTCCTTATTATGGAGTCACAGAGGAGGTCAGGATAGAACCCCCCCCCCGAGTCACAGCTGACACCGGTATTGGTCACCGTCTTCCATGATGTAGATGGGGCAGAAGACGGGGGTGGGGGGAGCTCTTGGCCTTGATAAACTATTGTAGTCCTTCCTATCACCTGATTGGCTGGATGGACAGATTAGTTCCTCTACTGTGTGTATATAAAGAGAAGCCTCCAGCCCAGACAAACCTTAGCAGCTCACACTGTCATCTGATTGGCTAGACGGGCTGACATGCTGTTATCCACAGAGAGGAGCTCCCACCCTGGAGGAACCATTGTAGCTCCTCCTATCACCTGATTGGCTGGATAGGCAGATTATATATATATATACACACACAACACAGAGGAACTAATCTGCCTATCCAGCCAATCGGGTGATAGGAGGAGCTACAATGGTTCCTCCAGAGGAGCTAAAGAGGAGCCTCCAGCCTGGATGACCCCTTGTATCTCTTATCACCTGATTGGTTGGATGGGGAGACCAGTTCCTCCATACTCTGTGTATATATAGGGAGGAGCCTCCAGCCTGGATGACCCATTGTAGCCCCTCCCATTATGTGTAGTGTCTCCCACCAGTTTACCGTGTTTTCTCCTCCGCAGGCACGGTGTCTCCAGAGAGCCGGTTCAGCGGATTGTATAAAGCGGTGTTTGACAACATGGCCTCCTACTTGATGAAGAAAGAAGCTCGCCTCCAATCGGAGAAGAGGAAAGTGTCCTCCGGATCGGCCGGTGCTGCAGTGAAGGTGCAGAAGACGTGAGAACCTGGAACCCAGCAATCTGCACCTGACACCGGGGCCCCGGGCCATTCCCTGAAGGTGCAGCAAAAATGAAACTCTACAAGGCCCAAAACTGCTGGAGATCTGTGATTAGAAGAATCTCTCCTAACCAAGGGGGGGGCTGAGCCTCTTCTCCACCTATCCCCTGCAGACTGGTTTCTTCCATTCCTCTGCTGATCCCCTTCATATTCCCCCCTGGAGGGACTAACACCCCCCACTAAAGACTGCACCCCTCCATAGGGACTAGCACCCCCACTAAAGACTGCACCCCTCCATAGGGACTAGCACCCCCACTAAAGACTAACCCCGGAACCATGTTTGGTGGAGTTGAGGTGACAGCAAAAGGCCTACATTTTGGTTGGGAGAACAGAGATCCCAGTGAATGATGATTTGTCCTCCAGGGACTGGGTTGGGGGGGCTTTTTATGAAATAAAAATATATATATTTTCTTTTCAAGATTTTGTATGATTTTTATTTCTGAGCATGTGATTGGAATTTGAATTTGTTCCTCAATTGATCTGTCACCCATCTTCCCTTCTCCGCTGACATTGGGAGACATGGGTGGGGCTCTGGTCCTGGGCTCCTCTGCTGGTTGGATGGAGGATTCAGTCCGTGATCTCATTATCTGGCTCTTGGATCTCGCTTCACATTGGCTCCAGGGATTCCTTGTGACTTTGGAGGATCTCCACCTGAAAGAGGAGAGAGTGATGAGTACCTGTCTGTCCTATTCAGAGATAAGATTCAGACGTTATGGTGGTTTGTAGATGTGATAGAACCAAATTCTAGTCCCCGAGCTCGGAATATGGACCCAAGTCTGAGACTGTGGATCCAGGTCTCGTGTTGCGGACCCAGAGCTCTGATTGTGCACCCAAATCAAGAACTGTGGATCTAGGTCTCAGATCGTGTACCTAGAGCGTGGATTATGGACCTGGGTCTTGGACTCTGGGTCCAGGTCTCAGATTGCAGATCCAGATCTGGGACTCTATTTCCAAGTCTTGGATTGTGGAGCCGGATCTCAGATTGCGGACCCGTGTCTGGGATTTTGTATCCAGGTCTTAGATTGCGGACCCGAGTCTGGGACTGTGGACCCGAGTCTGGGATTTTGTATCCAGGTCTTAGATTGCGGACCCGAGTCTGGGACTGTGGACCCGAGTCTGGGATTTTGTATCCAGGTCTTAGATTGCGGACCCGAGTCTGGGACTGTGGACCCGAGTCTGGGACTGTGGACCCGAGTCTGGGATTTTGTATCCAGGTCTTAGATTGCGGAGCTGAGTCTGGGACTGTGGACCCGGGTCTGGGATTGCGGACCTAGGTTTCCAACTTTGTTGTTATTGTACCCGCTGTCCAGGAATGGGGTGTTAGTTGGTTCTGGTTTAGTTATAGCCGGTGCCGTGTTTGCTGTAACCTGAACACCACCTGACTGCGATGAAGAACCATTACTGCCGTTTATGGGATGGTGGGGGAAGGAACGTGCCAATCGGGGCACAGATCAGAGGGTGTGCAGTCTCTGGTTACCTGTCTCTCGTATCGCAGTTTAGCGTCCATCAGTGGCTGCAGTGCCCAGGAGTCCAGCTGGGGAAAGATCTGAAATATGAAAACAGTTCATTAGCCGAGGACGGGACCCCATTTCATTCCACGTTCTTCACCTCAAAGCTCTCTTCTCCAGACTGACGAGTTCCAGGGGTCTGATTGGTAAACTGGTAGAAGAATGGTCAGACTAAAGCACAAAACCTCTGTAGAAATGAAAGGTTTTGATGGCATTTGAATCTTCTAATGGAGGATCCCCACCCTGATCCCTCATCCAATAATAATGGAGGATCCCCACCCTGATCCCTCATCCGATAATAATGGAGGATCCCCACCCTGATCCCTCATCCAATAATAATGGAGGATCCCCACCCTGATCCCTCATCCGATAATAATGGAGGATCCCCACCCTGATCCCTCATCTGATAATAATGGAGGATCCCCACCCTGATCCCTCATCTGATAATAATGGAGGATCCCCACCCTGATCCCTCATCCAATAATAATGGAGGATCCCCACCCTGATCCCTCATCCAATAATAATGGAGGATCCCCACCCTGATCCCTCATCCAATAATAATGGAGGATCCCCACCCTGATCCCTCATCCGATAATAATGGAGGATCCCCACCCTGATCCCTCATCCAATAATAATGGAGGATCCCCACCCTGATCCCTCATCCGATAATAATGGAGGATCCCCACCCTGATCCCTCATCCAATAATAATGGAGGATCCCCACCCTGATCCCTCATCCGATAATAATGGAGGATCCCCACCCTGATCCCTCATCCAATAATAATGGAGGATCCCCACCCTGATCCCTCATCCGATAATAATGGAGGATCCCCACCCTGATCCCTCATCTGATAATAATGGAGGATCCCCACCCTGATCCCTCATCCAATAATAATGGAGGATCCCCACCCTGATCCCTCATCCGATAATAATGGAGGATCCCCACCCTGATCCCTCATCCGATAATAATGGAGGATCCCCACCCTGATCCCTCATCTGATAATAATGGAGGATCCCCACCCTGATCCCTCATCCAATAATAATGGAGGATCCCCACCCTGATCCCTCATCCAATAATAATGGAGGATCCCCACCCTGATCCCTCATCCAATAATAATGGAGGATCCCCACCCTGATCCCTCATCCGATAATAATGGAGGATCCCCACCCTGATCCCTCATCCAATAATAATGGAGGATCCCCACCCTGATCCCTCATCCGATAATAATGGAGGATCCCCACCCTGATCCCTCATCCAATAATAATGGAGGATCCCCACCCTGATCCCTCATCCGATAATAATGGAGGATCCCCACCCTGATCCCTCATCCAATAATAATGGAGGATCCCCACCCTGATCCCTCATCCGATAATAATGGAGGATCCCCACCCTGATCCCTCATCTGATAATAATGGAGGATCCCCACCCTGATCCCTCATCCAATAATAATGGAGGATCCCCACCCTGATCCCTCATCCAATAATAATGGAGGATCCCCACCCTGATCCCTCATCCAATAATAATGGAGGATCCCCACCCTGATCCCTCATCCGATAATAATGGAGGATCCCCACCCTGATCCCTCATCCAATAATAATGGAGGATCCCCACCCTGATCCCTCATCCGATAATAATGGAGGATCCCCACCCTGATCCCTCATCCAATAATAATGGAGGATCCCCACCCTGATCCCTCATCTGATAATAATGGAGGATCCCCACCCTGATCCCTCATCCAATAATAATGGAGGATCCCCACCCTGATCCCCCTTCCGATAATAATGGAGGATCCCCACCCTGATCCCCCTTCCGATAATAATGGAGGATCCCCACCCTGATCCCTCATCCGATAATAATGGAGGATCCCCACCCTGATCCCTCATCCAGTAATAATGGAGGATCCCCACCCTGATCCCCCTTCCGATAATAATGGAGGATCCCCACCCTGATCCCCCTTCCGATAATAATGGAGGATCCCCACCCTGATCCCTCATCCGATAATAATGGAGGATCCCCACCCTGATCCCTCATCCAATAATAATGGAGGATCCCCACCCTGATCCCTCATCCAATAATAATGGAGGATCCCCACCCTGATCCCTCATCCGATAATAATGGAGGATCCCCACCCTGATCCCTCATCCAATAATAATGGAGGATCCCCACCCTGATCCCTCATCTGATAATAATGGAGGATCCCCACCCTGATCCCTCATCCAATAATAATGGAGGATCCCCACCCTGATCCCTCATCTGATAATAATGGAGGATCCCCACCCTGATCCCTCATCCAATAATAATGGAGGATCCCCACCCTGATCCCTCATCCGATAATAATGGAGGATCCCCACCCTGATCCCTCATCCAATAATAATGGAGGATCCCCACCCTGATCCCTCATCTGATAATAATGGAGGATCCCCACCCTGATCCCTCATCCAATAATAATGGAGGATCCCCACCCTGATCCCTCATCCAATAATAATGGAGGATCCCCACCCTGATCCCTCATCTGATAATAATGGAGGATCCCCACCCTGATCCCTCATCCGATAATAATGGAGGATCCCCACCCTGATCCCTCATCCGATAATAATGGAGGATCCCCACCCTGATCCCTCATCCAATAATAATGGAGGATCCCCCTTCCGATAATAATGGAGGATCCCCACCCTGATCCCTCATCTGATAATAATGGAGGATCCCCACCCTGATCCCTCATCCGATAATAATGGAGGATCCCCACCCTGATCCCTCATCCAATAATAATGGAGGATCCCCCTTCCGATAATAATGGAGGATCCCCACCCTGATCCCCCTTCCGATAATAATGGAGGATCCCCACCCTGATCCCTCATCCGATAATAATGGAGGATCCCCACCCTGATCCCTCATCTGATAATAATGGAGGATCCCCACCCTGATCCCTCATCCAATAATAATGGAGGATCCCCACCCTGATCCCTCATCCAATAATAATGGAGGATCCCCACCCTGATCCCCCTTCCGATAATAATGGAGGTCCCCACCCTGATCCCCCTTCCGATAATAATGGAGGTCCCCACCCTGATCCCCCTTCCGATAATAATGGAGGTCCCCACCCTGATCCCCCTTCCGATAATAATGGAGGTCCCCACCCTGATCCCCCTTCCGATAATAATGGAGGATCCCCACCCTGATCCCTAATCCAATAATAATGGAGGATCCCCACCCTGATCCCCCTTCCGATAATAATGGAGGA
Organism: Lithobates septentrionalis; assembly: GCA_037952835.1. Lineage (NCBI taxonomy): Eukaryota > Metazoa > Chordata > Amphibia > Anura > Ranidae > Lithobates > Lithobates septentrionalis. Next base: position 40,039 of record JBBDGP010005698.1, on the reverse strand, counting down.
TCCCCACCCTGATCCCTCATCCGATAAAAATGGAGGATCCCCACCCTGATCCCTCATCCGATAAAAATGGAGGATCCCCACCCTGATACCTCAGAGGCTGGAGCTAGTGGAACATGTAACCTGTTTCAAAAGGAGAACTTATCCTTTAACCCTTCTCTTATAACAATAGAAGATACCCTCCCCCATCCCTGATCTTATAATAATGGAGGATACCCTCCCCCATCCCTGATCTTATAATAATGGAGGATACCCTCCCCCATCCCTGATCTTATAATAATGGAGGATACCCTCCCCCATCCATGATCTTATAATAATGGAGGATTCCCTACCCCATACATGATCTAATTTTAATGGAAGATTATTCCTAGTCTGTAATGATGAGGTACAATCAGGGCTGAGAAAACGCACAACATCTCTGCATGTTTGTTCTTGGCTGGAAGGCAGTGAAGTTGGAGGATCAGTATGACAGTCAGGCCGCTCTCTTCTTAGGAAGAAGTGGGTACTGGAAGCCTCTGTTTCTGCCAGAAGAGGTTTCCTTTGATATCTCACACCAGTCCCTCAGGGTCTCCCCTTCACCTAGCTCCTAAAGGACAACTCAGTCCCGTGTGCGCTGCCCTTCACACTGGAAGCTCTTGCTGCTGTTACATAGTTACATAGTAGGTGAGGTTGAAAAAAGACACAAGTCCATCAAGTCCAACCTATGTGTGTGATTATATGTCAGTATTTCATTGTATATCCCTGTATGTTGTGTGATTATATGTCATATTACATTATATATCCTGTATGTTGTGTGATTATATGTCAGTATTACATTATATATCTCTGTATGTTGTGTGATTATATGTCAGTATTTCATTGTATATCCCTGTATGTTGTGTGATTATATGTCATATTACATTATATATCCTGTATGTTGTGTGATTATATGTCATATTACATTATATATCCTGTATGTTGTGTGATTATATGTCATATTACATTATATATCTCTGTATGTTGCTGTCGTTCAGGTGATTATCTAATAGCTTCTTGAAGCTATCAATGCTCCCCGCTGAGACCACCGCCTGTGGAAGGGAATTCCACATCCTTGCCGCTCTTACAGTAAAGAACCCTCTACGTAGTTTAAGGTTAAACCTCTTTTCTTCTAATTGTAATGAGTGGCCACGAGTCTTATTAAACTCTCTTCTGCGAAAAAGTTTTATCCCTATTGTGGGGTCACCAGTCCGGTATTTATATATTGTGGGGTCACCAGTCTGGTATTTCTCTATTGTGGGGTCACCAGTCCGGTATTTGTATATTGTGGGGTCACCAGTCCGGTATTTATATATTGTGGGGTCACCAGTCCGGTATTTGTATATTGTGGGGTCACCAGTCCGGTATTTGTATATTGTGGGGTCACCAGTCCGGTATTTGTATATTGTGGGGTCACCAGTCCGGTATTTATATATTGTGGGGTCACCAGTCCGGTATTTATATATTGTGGGGTCACCAGTCCAGTCTGGTATTTATATAATGAAATCATATCCCCTCTCAAGCGTCTCTTCTCCAGAGAGAATAAGTTCAGAGCTCACAACCTTTCCTCATAACTAAGATCCTCCAGACCCTTTATTAGCTTTGTTGCCCTTCTTTGTGCTCGCTCCATTTCCAGTACATCCTTCCTGAGGACTGGTGCCCAGAACTGGACAGCATACTCCAGGTGCGGCCGGACCAGAGTCTTGTAGAGCGGGAGAATTATCGTTTTATCTCTGGAGTTGATCCCTTTTTAATGCCAATATTCTGTTTGCTTTATTAGCAGCAGCTTGGCATTGCATGTCATTGCTGAGCCTATCATCTACTAGGACCCCCAGGTCCTTTTCCATCCTAGATTCCCCCAGAGGTTCACCCCCCAGTCTATAGATTGACTTCAGATTTTTGTTGACTTTCCTTTTCAAAATTTGAGGCAGGCCAGGGTCACTTCCTCTCACAGAGTTACCCATACCCCCTATCCTGGCCTACAACAGCCCGTCTCCTCCAACATGAAACCAGTGATGACCCTTCTCCACCCTCCCCTCCCATTGCGCTAGTGATGGCCAGTCTCCTCCCCATTGGAGCAGTGGCATCCCTTCACTTCTAGCCCCCCCCCCCCTAGATGGAACAGTGACAGCCTTTTCCCCCTAGTTGGAGCTGAAACAGCCCTACTCCTCCCTATTGGACTTGTGCCAGCCTGTCTCATTGGAGCACTGAGGGCCATTCTCCTTCCACATTGGAGTAGTGATGGCCCTTTCCACCACCTTGGAGCGGTGACAGTCCCTTCTCCCCTCCACCTTGGAGCGGTGACAGTCCCTTCTCCCCCCCCCCCACCTTGGAGCGGCAATGGGCCCTTCCCCCCCCCACCTTGGAGCGGCAACGGGCCCTTCTCCCTCCCCCAACCTTGGAGTGGCGACCAGCTCTTCTCCCCCCACTGGAGCTATGTGAGCCTGCCTCAATGCAACAGTAAGGGCCCTCTTCCCCCATTGGTGCAGTGATGACCCGTCTTTCCTCCACCAATTTTAATAGTGATGGACTGAGGCCACCCCCCCCCTCCAAATTAGAGCAGTGGCAGCCTTATTCTCCGTTTGGATTAGGGACAGCCCTACTCTCCCTCATTGGGCCTGTGTCAGCTTGTGCAGTGAGAGCCCAGCTCCTCTTTATAGAAGAAGTGAGGGACCCTCCCCCTTACTGGAGCAGTGATGGGCCATTCTCCCCCACCTTGTAGCATGGATTGGTCCTTCTACCCCATTGGAGGAGTGAGGGCTAGTCTCATCCCCAATTTAAACAGTAATAGTCTCCCTCTCCCTCCCTCCCTCAATGGAGCAGTCCATTAATCTCAAGCAGAGCATTTCACAACCGTCCTATCCTCATACAAGGCCTGACTCTATAATACAGATGTGTACTTACCTCACACAGGGTGCGGCCTGATAAGAAATAGACGAATATTTGGCTCACACACAGGTGGGGTAGTTGCTTCAGAGTTACCACCTGTGCTGGTTTTTTCACTTCGATTTTTAGCTTTTTGAAGGGATAAGCAGATGGTCAGGTTTGGGCACTCCAGACCTCACACCTACCCGCTCCGCCAGGGGGGACAGTAGTGGCTGCAGCCACTCCTCTGTGAATGGAGCATGCGCACAGGCTTTGCTCATAAATACAATGTAACAATGTGTTCTGTATAGTGTTTGTGTGTGAAACAAAGCTCCGCCCTTCGTCCGCTCAACAAAGCCCGCCCTTCGTCCGCTCAACAAAGCCCCACCCTTTGTCCGTTCAAAAAAGCCCCACCCTTCATCCGCTCAACAAAGACCCACCCTTCGTCCATTCAACAAAGCCCCTACCTTCGTATGTTCAACAAAGCCCCTCCCTTCATCTGTTCAACAAAGCCCCGCCCTTCATCCGTTCAACAAAGACCCTCCTTTCGTCCGTTCAACAAAGCCCCGTCCTTCATCCGTTCAACAAAGCCCCTCCCTTCGTTCAACAAAGCCCCTCCCTTCATCTGTTCAACAAAGCCCCGCCCTTCATCCGTTCAACAAAGACCCTCCTTTCGTCCGTTCAACAAAGCCCCGTCCTTCATCCGTTCAACAAAGCCCTGCCCTTCGTCTGTTCAACAAAGCCCCTCCCTTCGTTCGTTCAACAAAGCCCCTCCCTTCGTCCGTTCAACAAAGCCCCGCCCTTCATCTGTGCACACAAACTCAACAAAACCTGTCGATGTTCAATGAGAAAACCTCAAAAATAGATTCCTTCCCCTCCATTGTTTGGTCATATTTTATTCCATTCATTTGTACACGCTGATTGTTTTCTGGAGTCACATTACTAATACATCATCATCATCTCCATCTCTATCATCATCGTTATCATCTCCATCTCTCATCATCCCCATCTCCATCTCTATCATCATCTCCATCTCCATCATCATCTTCATCTCTATCATCATCATTATCATCTCCATCTCTATCATCATCTCCATCTCCATCATCTCCATCTCCATCATCTCCATCTCCATCATCATCTCCATCTCTATCATCATCTCCATCTCCACCATCATCTCCATCTCCATCATCATCTCCATCTCCATCATCATCTTCATCTCTATCATCATCATTATCATCTCCATCTCTATCATCATCTCCATCTCCATCATCTCCATCTCCATCATCATCTCCATCTCTATCATCATCTCCATCTCCACCATCATCTCCATCTCTATCATCATCTCCATCTCCACCATCATCTCCATCTCCATCATCTCCATCTCCATCATCATCTCCATCTCCATCATCATCTCCATCTCTATCATCATCTCCATCTCCATCATCATCTTCATCTCTATCATCATCATCATCATCTCCATCTCCATCATCTCCATCTCCATCATCTCCATCTCCATCATCATCTCCATCTCTATCATCATCTCCATCTCCACCATCATCTCCATCTCCATCATCTCCATCTCCATCATCATCTCCATCTCCATCATCATCTCCATCTCTATCATCATCATCTCCATCTCTATCATCATCATCTCCATCTCTATCATCATCTCCATCTCCACCATCATCTCCATCTCCATCATCTCCATCTCCATCATCATCTCCATCTCTATCATCATCTCCATCTCTATCATCATCGTTATCATCTCCATCTCTCATCATCCCCATCTCCATCATCATCTTCATCTCTATCATCATCATTATCATCTCCATCTCTATCATCATCGTTATCATCTCCATCTCTATCATCATCTCCATCATCATCTTCATCTCTATCATCATCTCCATCTCTATCATCATCATCTCCATCTCTATCATCATCTCCATCTCCACCATCATCTCCATCTCCATCATCATCTCCATCTCTATCATCATCATCTCCATCTCTATCATCATCTCCATCTCTATCATCATCTCCATCTCTATCATCATCGTTATCATCTCCATCTCTCATCATCCCCATCTCCATCATCATCTTCATCTCTATCATCATCATTATCATCTCCATCTCTATCATCATCTCCATCTCCATCATCATCTCCATCTCTATCATCATCGTTATCATCTCCATCTCTCATCATCCCCATCTCCATCTTCATCTCTATCATCATCTCCATCTCTATCATCATCATCTCCATCTCTATCATCATCTCCATCTCCACCATCATCTCCATCTCCATCATCATCTCCATCTCTATCATCATCATCTCCATCTCTATCATCATCTCCATCTCTATCATCATCTCCATCTCTATCATCATCGTTATCATCTCCATCTCTCATCATCCCCATCTCCATCATCATCTTCATCTCTATCATCATCATTATCATCTCCATCTCTATCATCATCTCCATCTCCATCATCATCTTCATCTCTATCATCATCATTATCATCTCCATCTCTATCATCATCTCCATCTCCATCATCTCCATCATCATCTCCATCTCCATCATCATCTCCATCTCCATCATCATCTCCATCTCTATCATCATCATCTCCATCTCTATCATCATCATCTCCATCTCTATCATCATCATCTCCATCTCTATCATCATCTCCATCTCCATCATCTCCATCTCCATCATCATCTCCATCTCTATCATCATCTCCATCTCTATCATCATCTCCATCTCTATCATCATCTCCATCTCCATCATCATCTCCATCATCATCTCCATCTCTATCATCATCTCCATCTCCACCATCATCTCCATCTCCACCATCATCTCCATCTCCATCATCTCCATCTCCATCATCATCTCCATCTCTATCATCATCTCCATCATCATCTTCATCTCTATCATCATCTCCATCTCCATCATCTCCATCTCCATCATCATCTCCATCTCCATCATCATCTCCATCTCTATCATCATCTCCATCTCCACCATCATCTCCATCTCCATCATCATCTCCATCTCCATCGTCATCTCCATCTCTATCATCATCTTCATCTCTATCATCATCATTATCATCTCCATCTCTATCATCATCTCCATCTCCATCATCATCTCCATCTCTATCATCATCTCCATCTCCACCATCATCTCCATCTCCATCATCATCTCCATCTCCATCGTCATCTCCATCTCTATCATCATCATCTCCATCTCTATCATCATCATCTCCATCTCTATCATCATCATCTCCATCTCTATCATCATCTCCATCTCCACCATCATCTCCATCTCCATCATCTCCATCTCCATCATCATCTCCATCTCTATCATCATCTCCATCTCTATCATCATCTCCATCTCTATCATCATCTCCATCTCCATCATCATCTCCATCATCATCTCCATCTCTATCATCATCTCCATCTCTATCATCATCTCCATCTCCACCATCATCTCCATCTCCATCATCTCCATCTCCATCATCATCTCCATCTCTATCATCATCATCTCCATCTCTATCATCATCTCCATCATCATCTCCATCTCCATCATCATCTCCATCTCTATCATCATCATCTCCATCTCTATCATCATCATCTCCATCTCTATCATCATCATCTCCATCTCCACCATCATCTCCATCTCCATCATCTCCATCTCCATCATCATCTCCATCTCCATCATCATCTCCATCTCTATCATCATCATCTCCATCTCTATCATCATCGTTATCATCTCCACCATCATCTCCATCTCCATCATCTCCATCTCCATCATCATCTCCATCTCTATCATCATCATCTCCATCTCTATCATCATCATCTCCATCTCTATCATCATCATCTCCATCTCCACCATCATCTCCATCTCCATCATCTCCATCTCCATCATCATCTCCATCTCCATCATCATCTCCATCTCTATCATCATCATCTCCATCTCCATCATCTCCATCTCCATCATCATCTCCATCTCCATCATCATCTCCATCTCTATCATCATCATCACCATCTCTATCATCATCATCTCTATCATCATCATCTCCATCTCTATCATCATCATCTCCATCTCTATCATCATCATCTCCATCTCTATCATCATCATCTCCATCTCTATCATCACCATCTCTATCATCATCATCTCCATCTCCACCATCATCTCCATCCAATCAGTCAGGGGATGGAGTAGTGCTCCAAGGACCGGATAAATGCAAGCAAAGAGCTGCAGTTTGGGGACTGCTGATGTAGACGACTACTTACCTCACACAGAACCTGCTTCTGTTGTAGACATGTACCTTACATAGGGCCTAACTATGTAGGGGATAGATGTGTACTCGCCTTGTATAGAGCTCAGCTCTGTTGTAAGCATTTGCTTACCTCATGTAGAGACTGGCCCTGTTATAGACATGTACTTACCTCATATAGTACCTGGCCTTGTTCGATATAGACCTGTACTTTCCTCACATACAGCGGGCCCTCTTGGACGTACAGTGCAGATGCGTACTTACCTCATGTAGCACCGACCCTGTTAGTGACACGTACTTACCTCACATAGGACCAAAGCTTGTTAGCTTTAGATGTGTGTACTTACCTCACCTAGGGTCCAGCCCTGTTCAAGATAGATGTGTACTTTCCTCACATAGAGCCCAGCCACGTTGGATATAGACATTTACTCTAACTTGACAAGATGTAGATGCGCACTTACCTTACACAGGGCCTGACATAGAGGAAGCAGCATGAACTGGATGAAGGATTTCTGAGATTCGGCTTTGGTGACGGTGTCACGGTCCATGTATGGTGTCACTGGAAGTCCCTCTGCCTTCTCTCGGTCACTCTGGAAGAGGAAGACAATGTTGACGTCACCATAGAGTCAAAGCAGAGAATTCCACCCCATACCAATGAAAACCCGACCCAACTGGGCCTCCCCACCAGGGCCAGGACAATGGGAGGGCAGAAGTGGCGGCTGTCGTGGGACACAGCGTGTATTGTAGGGATGGGGGTGCCGCAAGCTCCTTCTACTGGAAGGCTGACAGGAGTAGTCACAGCGGCATCACTACTTCTATCAGCCCAGTGCTGGAAGAGGCGAGGAGACGAGAGAGCCGGGAGGAGGTGCGGGCTGTCTTCTCTCTCCCCCCCCCCCCCCTCCTTTGGCATCTTTGCCCTGGGCACTGAATGATCTTGTCCCGGCACAGCTCCCCACTGACTGAGCCTGGAGGAGGTGGCAGAATCACAGATGAGAACATTCAGCTGTAATTCTTATTGTATTCATCACATAGGACTGACCTGCAGGAAATATTCCTCCATTAATACGTCGGCCCAGATCTCGGCTTGTTCCGCTGGACGAGCTTCATTGGAGATGTCAGAGAATTTAATGAGGCCTTTCTTCAGCTGCAAGAAACGCACATCGTGAGACAAAACGGCATTGACGTGACGCAGGACAGCGCCGGGGTCAGAGGTCACAGCGGGCAGAAGAGGAAAGTATTGGGGTCAGTCTGAATTATCTGTGGAAAGATGGCACCCGCTGTCACTCATCACCCAGAGTCCTTCACATTATAAGACCTCCAGATGTCCAGTTCCATAGACCAGTAATGTCACAAACTGGAGCCCTTGGGAATCCAGGAAAACTGAGGATGGAGATCACAATTCCAAAGGAAAGTGAGATGCAGATATTTACTAAGGAGCCAGAAATCACCTCAGCCTGTCTCCATGTCTCTGGTTATGGATGCTCCCGGGCTCTCATTCCTGGTCACATGACACCAGGTCAGGGGTTTACAAACTGTGGCCGCGGGTCAAATGTGGCTTTCTACAAGATTGTATCCAGCCTGACACTAGGGTCAGTGGCATATCCTCAGTGTGGGCCTGCTGTGCTCAGACACGGGTCCCACTGCGGGCGAGCAGAGGTCTACCAGCAACCAATCATTCAGAGGAGGACAGAACTTCCTCCATCCAGACCGGCTCTATCTCCCAACTCCCACCTCACTGCTTCAGCCACACTGGGGCTAAGATCGGACTCTCATGGGGACACTGATGTAATGGGGTGACTCTGGTGTGTGGAGTCTGATGTAAAAGAGGGACTCTGATGGGCACCCTGATATAAGTGGGGATTTTGACGTAAGGGTGCGACTCTAAGGTTACTGGATCTGATCATCTGCGGCCTGCCCTGACTGTGAACTGTCACTGAATCTAATATCCGGCTTCTTGTCCTGCCTGTGGATTGTTAGTAAATCTGATCCTCTGCTGCCTGTTCTGACTATTATCTTTATCCGCCTGCCTTCTTTCTGGTCTCCTATGCTATCCGTCCTTCTGTGTCCTGACCAGACCTGGCTTCCTACAACTCCTACTACTCCGGTGTGGTCATTGAGCTCTCCTGCATCGCCTCCCCCATCAGAGGCTGGTATACGGAGCAGTCTAGAGGATGTTGGGGTTAGTAGTCGGGGAAGCTCCTTGTTCTCACCACAGTCACATGATCTGTGTTGGAAAAGCTGAAGTTCTGGATCTCCTGTAATGCCTGTAGGATGCTGCCGTGATGGGTCATATCTGTGGCTAAAATTAATTCCGCAATTCCCTGAGAAAGAAACATAAAGACAAATTATCACCTACCATAGTGACGTGTATCTCTGTTCTCACGTGTCTCCCTGTGTCCTAATGATATGTCACATCATATAATGTACATATTATGTATGTCCTTTGCCTTACGTAGAGTGACATATGTCCCTTGTCCCAAGCTTGGTGTTCTATACATAGGTCTTGTATGATGTGTCACCTCCATCTTCTATCTGAAATACAGTGAGGTGTCCATGGTGCTTGACATACGCCCCCCATTCCCAGTCTAGTGACTGATAGGTCTAGTATGATGGATCAAATACGTCCCTTGTCTTAGGATTGGTGACCTTCCCATGGGTCCCTCATTCCCAGTTTGGTGACCAATAGGTCTTAGATGATGTGTCACGTCCCTTGTCCAAGTGTGGTGACGTAAAAGTCTTCTATGATATTTCACATACACCACTCATCCAAAGTATGGGGACCTTATAGGGTTTATGTGACTTTTGGGGCTTATTCCACTCACCTCCAGGATGTGTTTGGCTTTATCAGGTTCTACATTACAGAAGATGTTGCTCTGTGATTGGCTGAGTATCTGATTCTCGAGCGGAGATTTGTTCTGGTACCGTACGGCGAGTTCTGTTTGTGCGTTAACCTGATATCTGAGCAGATGGTCACCGAATTATTATTTCATGACTGTGACAGTTATTGTGTGAAGGGTTCTAGTCATTATAGGAAATTAAGACAATCGACCCAAACCGAGATAACATACCCCTTCCTTTCCCTTCCCACCCCTCTTCTTTCCCCTTTCCCTTTTTCTTTTCGTTTTCTTTCCCTTTACTTTTTTTCCCCTTTTTCTTCTCCTTTCTTTCCTGATTCCATTTTCTTTCCCCCCTTTTTCCATTTCTTTCCCCTTTTCTCCTCTCTTACTTTTCTTCGCCCTTTCTTTCTCCTTTCGCCCTTTCTTTCTCCTTTCCCCTTTCTTTCTCCTTTCCCCTTTTTTTCTCCTTTCCCCTTTCTTTCTCCTTTCCCCTTTTTTTCTCCTTTCTTTCCCTTTTTTTTGCCCTTTCTTTCTCCTTTCCCATTTCCCTTTTTTTTTCTTTCTCCTTTTCTTCCCCCCCTTTTCTTTCCCCCCTTTTCTTTCACCTCCCCCACCCTTTTCTCCCCCCCCCATTTCTGTCCCCTTTTCTTTCCCCACTTTTCATTCTCCTTTTCTCCCTCCTCCCTTTTCTTTCTCTCCCCCTTTTCTTTCTCCCCCCCCCCCTTTCTCCTTTGACTGAGGTAGTGAGTCAGTAAACGGGGGTATAGACATCACTCTTCCCTATTTCTCACTTTCCTTCCACACAGGAGGGTCTTAGCCCCCCTGTCAGCTCCCATGGATCTCCCAGTCCCCCCCCCTGAACCCCCTCTAGGGTGGTACAGTTTAGACTCACGCGTTGTTAAGGCCGGGGTGGTCCAGGTCATGGCAGAGAGCACCCACCATCAGGACAGTGATATCCTCCGGGGATACGCCTTCCTGAAACAACAGCCAGGATGAGGGAATTACTGTGTATACAAGTAGCCACATATTGTTTATTATTGGGCAGCAAACTTTAATCTTTTTAGCTTTATTTGTGCTTGGTCAATAGGCAGGCAATTTGCTGTGTGTCGGGTTCCCTTTAGTAGAGGCACATTTCAGAGGAACTGATAAGAGTGGCAGGTTACCTGCAGGCGGCACAGACTGGGGACAGTGATGGTGGATTACCTACAGGAGGCACAGACTGGGGGCAGTGATGGGGGGTTATCTGAAAGTGGCACAGATTGGGGGCAGTGATAGGGGGTTATCTGAAAGTGGCACAGATTGGGGGCAGTGATGGGGGGTTATCTGAAAGTGGCACAGATTGGGGGCAGTGATGGGGGGGTTACCTGATAGAGGCACAGATTGGGGACAGTGATGGGGGGTTATCTGAAAGTGGCACAGATTGGGGACAGTGATGGGGGGGTTATCTGAAAGCGGCACAGATTGGGGGCAGTGATGGGGGGTTATCTGATAGAGGCACAGATTGGGGGCAGTGATGGGGGGTTACCTGATAGAGGCACAGATTGGGGGCAGTGATGGGGGGTTACCTGATAGAGGCACAGATTGGGGGCAGTGATGGGGGGTTACCTGATAGAGGCACAGATTGGGGGCAGTGATGGGGGGTTACCTGATAGAGGCACAGATTGGGGACAGTGATGGGGGGGTTACCTGAAAGCGGCACAGATTGGGGCATTGATATGGGGGTTACCTGAAAGCGGCACAGATTGGGGGCAGTGATGGGGGGGTTACCTGATAGAGGCACAGATTGGGGACAGTGATGGTGGATTACCTACAGGAGGCACAGATTGGGGGCAGTGATAGGGGGTTATCTTAAAGCGGCACATAGTAGGGGCAGTGATGAAAGGTTACCTACAGAAGGCACAGATTGGGGGGTAGTGATGGGGGGGGGGCGTTACCTGTAAGCGGCACAGATTGGGGCATTGATATGGGGGATACCTGAAAGCGGCACAGATTGGGGGCAGTGATGGGGGGGTTACCTGATAGAGGCACAGATTGGGGGCAGTGATGGGGGGTTATCTGAAAGCGGCACAGATTGGGGGCAGTGATGGGGGGGTTACCTGATAGAGGCACAGATTGGGGGCAGTGATGGGGGGTTATCTGAAAGTGGCACAGATTGGGGGCAGTGATGGGGGGGTTACCTGATAGAGGCACAGATTGGGGACAGTGATGGGGGGGTTACCTGAAAGCGGCACAGATTGGGGCATTGATATGGGGGTTACCTGAAAGCGGAACAGATTGGGGCATTGATATGGGGGTTACCTGAAAGCGGCACAGATTGGGGCATTGATATGGGGGTTACCTGAAAGCGGCACAGATTGGGGCATTGATATGGGGGATACCTGAAAGCGGCAGTGATGGGGGGTTATCTGAAAGTGGCACAGATTGGGGACAGTGATGGTGGATTACCTACAGGAGGCACAGATTGGGGGCAGTGATGGGGGGTTACCTGAAAGCGGCACAGATTGGGGCATTGATATGGGGGTTACCTGAAAGCGGCAGTGATGGGGGGTTATCTGAAAACAGCACAGAGTAGGGGCAGTGATGGGGGGGTTACCTGAAAGCGGCAGTGATGGGGGGTTATCTGAAAACGGCACAGAGTAGGGGCAGTGATGGGGGGGTTACCTGAAAGCGGCACAGATTGGGGCAGTGATGGGGGGGTTATCTGAAAACGGCACAGAGTAGGGGCAGTGATGGGGGGGTTACCTGAAAGCGGCAGTGATGGGGGGTTATCTGAAAACAGCACAGAGTAGGGGCAGTGATGGGGGGGTTACCTGAAAGCGGCAGTGATGGGGGGTTATCTGAAAACGGCACAGAGTAGGGGCAGTGATGAAGGGTTACCTGCAGGCAGCACAGATTGGGGCAATGATGGTAGATTACCTGCCGGAGGCACAGATTGGGGAAGTGATGGTGGGTAGGAATGAGCCCGCCATCCAAGTCGAACATCAGGTGTTCATTTGTTCTAAAACAAACTGAACATATGGGGCGTTCGCGGGACATTTGAGCGCCACGGAACGCCCCATAATGCACTGCGAGATTGTAGTGCATTGCTGTATGATGATTGGCCAAAGCATGCACCTGACCTGCATGCTTTGGCCAACCACAGTGCGCTCTGCTGAGAGAGCCATAATAGGCCAAAGGCAGGGTGCCTTTGGCCAATCATGGCTCAGGGGGCTAAGTCCAAGCCCCACACTATATAAGGCTGCTGCTTACATGGCGATCATATAGTGTAATGAATGAAGAGAGATTAGGCAGCTCAGTGGCGTGCAGGCAGTGTACATGATATATATACAGCCTAGTATATATATATATATATAATGTGTGTGTGTGTATTGAAGTGGTAAAGGGGAACCCTGCGCCAAAATTTAAAAAAAAATGCAGTGGGGTCCCCCCCAAAATCCATACCAGACCCTTATCGGAGCACGCAACCTGGTAGGCTGCAGGAAAATGTGGGGGGGGGGGGGGTGAGAGAGCGCCTCCCCCCCTCCTGAACTGTACCAGGCCACATGCCCTCAACATGGGGAGGGTGCTTTGGGGTCCATCCAAAAACACCTTGATGGGAGCAAGGGCCTCTTCCTCACAATCCTTGCCTGGTGGTTGCGAGGGGCTTATTGAAATCTGGAAAACCCCAGATCCCGCCCCCCCTCCTATGTGAATGGGTATCGGGTACATTGTACCCCTACCCATTCACCAAAAAAGTGTCAAAGTAAAAATGATGGCAGATAGTTTTAGACAAGTCCTTCATTAAAAAAGAAAAAGTGTCCCGTGATGTCCATTCATCTTCAACCACAGCATCCGACCTTCCTGAGAGAAAAAGAACGGAAAGCTCCGCCTCGATGGGAGACGTCCCTGCGACTGCCTTCTTTTTGCTTTGACAGCTCTTATATAGCTGAGGGCAGGGCCATCTGGTGACGTAACTGGGTGACCCCACCCACTTCTGACGTTGTGTGACATCAGAGGGGGCAAGGTCATCTGTTTACGTCACCACAGGTGGCCCCGCTATATAACATCTGTCATCATGAAAAGGCTGCAGTCGCGGGAACGTCTCCCATTGAGGCGGAGTTTTTCCATTTTTTTTTCTCAGGAAGGTCGGGTGCTGTGATTGAAGATGGATGAACATCGCAGGACACTTTTTTTTTTTTAAATAAAGGACTTGTCCAAAACTGTCTGCTGTCGTTTTTACTTTTTTGACACTTTTTTTGGTGAAAAAGTAGGGGTACAATGTACCCAATACCCATTCACATAGGGGGGGGGCGTCACAGATTGGGGGCAGTGGTGGTGGGTTACCTGCAGGCAGGACAGATTGGGTGCAGTGGTGGTGGGTTACCTGAAGGCGGCACAGATTTAGGGCAGTGGTGGTGGGTTACCTGAAGGCGGCACAGATTTAGGGCAGTGGTGGTGGGTTACCTGAAGGCGGCACAGATTTACTGCAGTGGTGGTGGGTTACCTGAAGGCGGCACAGATTGGGCGCAGTGGTGGTGGGTTACCTGAAGGCGGCACAGATTTAGGGCAGTGGTGGTGGGTTACCTGAAGGCGGCACAGATTTACTGCAGTGGTGGTGGGTTACCTGAAGGCGGCACAGATTTAGGGCAGTGATGGTGGGGTACCTGAAGGCGGCACAGATTGGGCGCAGTGGTGGTGGGTTACCTGAAGGCGGCACAGATATAGGGCAGTGGTGGTGGGTTACCTGAAGGCGGCACAGATTTAGGGCAGTGATGGTGGGTTACCTGAAGGCGGCACAGATTTAGGGCAGTGGTGGTGGGTTACCTGAAGGCGGCACAGATTTAGGGCAGTGGTGGTGGGTTACCTGAAGGCGGCACAGATTTAGGGCAGTGGTGGTGGGTTACCTGAAGGCGGCACAGATTTAGGGCAGTGGTGGTGGGTTACCTGAAGGCGGCACAGATTTAGGGCAGTGGTGGTGGGTTACCTGAAGGCGGCACAGATTTAGGGCAGTGGTGGTGGGTTACCTGAAGGCGGCACAGATTTACTGCAGTGGTGGTGTGTTACCTGAAGGCGGCACAGATTGGGCGCAGTGGTGGTGGGTTACCTGAAGGCGGCACAGATTTAGGGCAGTGGTGGTGGGTTACCTGAAGGCGGCACAGATTTAGGGCAGTGGTGGTGGGTTACCTGAAGGCGGCACAGATTTACTGCAGTGGTGGTGGGTTACCTGAAGGCGGCACAGATTGGGCGCAGTGGTGGTGGGTTACCTGAAGGCGGCACAGATTTAGGGCAGTGGTGGTGGGTAACCTGAAGGCAGCACAGATTGGGCGCAGTGGTGGTGGGTTACCTGAAGGCGGCACAGATTTAGGGCAGTGATGGTAGGTTACCTGAAGGCGGCACAGATTTAGGGCAGTGGTGGTGGGTTACCTGAAGGCGGCTCAGATTTAGGGCAGTGATGGTGGGGTACCTGAAGGCGGCACAGATTTAGGGCAGTGATGGTGGGGTACCTGAAGGCGGCACAGATTGGGCGCAGTGGTGGTGGGTTACCTGAAGGCGGCACAGATATAGGGCAGTGGTGGTGGGTTACCTGAAGGCGGCACAGATTTAGGGCAGTGATGGTGGGTTACCTGAAGGCGGCACAGATTTAGGGCAGTGGTGGTGGGTTACCTGAAGGCGGCACAGATTTAGGGCAGTGGTGGTGGGTTACCTGAAGGCGGCACAGATTTAGGGCAGTGGTGGTGGGTTACCTGAAGGCGGCACAGATTTAGGGCAGTGGTGGTGGGTTACCTGAAGGCGGCACAGATTTAGGGCAGTGGTGGTGGGTTACCTGAAGGCGGCACAGATTTAGGGCAGTGGTGGTGGGTTACCTGAAGGCGGCACAGATTTAGGGCAGTGATGGTGGGGTGCCTGAAGGCGGCACAGATTGGGCGCAGTGATGGTGGGGTACCTGAAGGCGGCACAGATTTAGGGCAGTGGTGGTGGGGTACCTGAAGGCGGCACAGATTTAGAGCAGTGATGGTGGGGTGCCTGAAGGCGGCACAGATTGGGCGCAGTGGTGGTGGGTTACCTGAAAGCGGCACAGATTTAGGGCAGTGGTGGTGGGTTACCTGAAGGCGGCACAGATTTAGGGCAGTGGTGGTGGGTTACCTGAAGGCGGCACAGATTTAGGGCAGTGATGGTGGGGTGCCTGAAGGCGGCACAGATTGGGCGCAGTGGTGGTGGGTTACCTGAAAGCGGCACAGATTTAGGGCAGTGATGGTGGGGTGCCTGAAGGCGGCACAGATTGGGCGCAGTGATGGTGGGGTACCTGAAGGCGGCACAGATTTAGGGCAGTGGTGGTGGGTTACCTGAAGGCGGCACAGATTTAGGGCAGTGGTGGTGGGGTACCTGAAGGCGGCACAGATTTAGGGCAGTGGTGGTGGGTTACCTGAAGGCGGCACAGATTTAGGGCAGTGATGGTGGGGTGCCTGAAGGCGGCACAGATTTAGGGCAGTGATGGTGGGTTACCTGAAGGCGGCACAGATTGGGCGCAGTGGTGGTGGGTTACCTGAAAGCGGCACAGATTTAGGGCAGTGGTGGTGGGTTACCTGAAGGCGGCACAGATTTAGGGCAGTGATGGTGGGTTACCTGAAGGCGGCACAGATTTAGGGCAGTGATGGTGGGGTGCCTGAAGGCGGCACAGATTTAGGGCAGTGGTGGTGGGTTACCTGAAGGCGGCACAGATTTAGGGCAGTGGTGGTGGGGTGCCTGAAGGCGGCACAGATTGGGCGCAGTGGTGGTGGGTTACCTGAAGGCGGCACAGATTTAGGGCAGTGGTGGTGGGGTACCTGAAGGCGGCACAGATTTAGGGCAGTGGTGGTGGGTTACCTGAAGGCGGCACAGATTTAGGGCAGTGATGGTGGGTTACCTGAAGGCGGCACAGATTGGGCGCAGTGGTGGTGGGTTACCTGAAAGCGGCACAGATTTAGGGCAGTGGTGGTGGGTTACCTGAAGGCGGCACAGATTTAGGGCAGTGGTGGTGGGTTACCTGAAGGCGGCACAGATTTAGGGCAGTGGTGGTGGGGTGCCTGAAGGCGGCACAGATTGGGCGCAGTGGTGGTGGGTTACCTGAAGGCGGCACAGATTTAGGGCAGTGGTGGTGGGGTACCTGAAGGCGGCACAGATTTAGGGCAGTGGTGGTGGGTTACCTGAAGGCGGCACAGATTTAGGGCAGTGATGGTGGGTTACCTGAAGGCGGCACAGATTGGGCGCAGTGGTGGTGGGTTACCTGAAAGCGGCACAGATTTAGGGCAGTGATGGTGGGTTACCTGAAGGCGGCACAGATTGGGTGCAGTGGTGGTGGGTTACCTGAAAGCGGCACAGATTTAGGGCAGTGATGGTGGGTTACCTGAAGGCGGCACAGATTGGGCGCAGTGGTGGTGGGTTACCTGAAAGCGGCACAGATTTAGGGCAGTGATGGTGGGTTACCTGAAGGCGGCACAGATTTAGGGCAGTGGTGGTGGGTTACCTGAAGGCGGCACAGATTTAGGGCAGTGATGGTGGGGTGCCTGAAGGCGGCACAGATTTAGGGCAGTGGTGGTGGGTTACCTGAAGGCGGCACAGATTTAGGGCAGTGGTGGTGGGTTACCTGAAGGCGGCACAGATTTAGGGCAGTGGTGGTGGGGTACCTGAAGGCGGCACAGATTTAGGGCAGTGGTGGTGGGTTACCTGAAGGCGGCACAGATTTAGGGCAGTGATGGTGGGTTACCTGAAGGCGGCACAGATTGGGCGCAGTGGTGGTGGGTTACCTGAAGGCGGCACAGATTTAGGGCAGTGATGGTGGGGTGCCTGAAGGCGGCACAGATTTAGGGCAGTGATGGTGGGGTGCCTGAAGGCGGCACAGATTTAGGGCAGTGGTGGTGGGTTACCTGAAGGCGGCACAGATTTAGGGCAGTGGTGGTGGGTTACCTGAAGGCGGCACAGATTTAGGGCAGTGATGGTGGGGTGCCTGAAGGCGGCACAGATTTAGGGCAGTGATGGTGGGTTACCTGAAGGCGGCACAGATTTAGGGCAGTGGTGGTGGGTTACCTGAAGGCGGCACAGATTTAGGGCAGTGGTGGTGGGTTACCTGAAGGCGGCACAGATTTAGGGCAGTGGTGGTGGGTTACCTGAAGGCGGCACAGATTAGGCGCAGTGGTGGTGGGTTACCTGAAGGCGGCACAGATTTAGGGCAGTGGTGGTGGGTTACCTGAAGGCGGCACAGATTTAGGGCAGTGGTGGTGGGTTACCTGAAGGCGGCACAGATTTAGGGCAGTGGTGGTGGGTTACCTGAAGGCGGCACAGATTTAGGGCAGTGATGGTGGGGTGCCTGAAGGCGGCACAGATTTAGGGCAGTGATGGTGGGGTGCCTGAAGGCGGCACAGATTGGGCGCAGTGGTGGTGGGTTACCTGAAGGCGGCACAGATTTAGGGCAGTGGTGGTGGGGTGCCTGAAGGCGGCACAGATTGGGCGCAGTGGTGGTGGGTTACCTGAAGGCGGCACAGATTTAGGGCAGTGGTGGTGGGGTACCTGAAGGCGGCACAGATTTAGGGCAGTGGTGGTGGGGTGCCTGAAGGCGGCACAGATTGGGCGCAGTGGTGGTGGGTTACCTGAAGGCGGCACAGATTTAGGGCAGTGATGGTGGGGTGCCTGAAGGCGGCACAGATTGGGCGCAGTGGTGGTGGGTTACCTGAAGGCGGCACAGATTTAGGGCAGTGGTGGTGGGGTACCTGAAGGCGGCACAGATTTAGGGCAGTGATGGTGGGGTGCCTGAAGGCGGCACAGATTTAGGGCAGTGATGGTGGGTTACCTGAAGGCGGCACAGATTTAGGGCAGTGGTGGTGGGTTACCTGAAGGCGGCACAGATTTAGGGCAGTGATGGTGGGTTACCTGAAGGCGGCACAGATTTAGGGCAGTGGTGGTGGGTTACCTGAAGGCGGCACAGATTTAGGGCAGTGGTGGTGGGTTACCTGAAGGCGGCACAGATTTAGGGCAGTGGTGGTGGGGTACCTGAAGGCAGCACAGATTTAGGGCAGTGATGGTGGGGTGCCTGAAGGCGGCACAGATTTAGGGCAGTGGTGGTGGGTTACCTGAAGGCGGCACAGATTTAGGGCAGTGATGGTGGGTTACCTGAAGGCGGCACAGATTGGGCGCAGTGGTGGTGGGTTACCTGAAAGCGGCACAGATTTAGGGCAGTGATGGTGGGTTACCTGAAGGCGGCACAGATTGGGTGCAGTGGTGGTGGGTTACCTGAAAGCGGCACAGATTTAGGGCAGTGATGGTGGGTTACCTGAAGGCGGCACAGATTGGGCGCAGTGGTGGTGGGTTACCTGAAAGCGGCACAGATTTAGGGCAGTGATGGTGGGTTACCTGAAGGCGGCACAGATTTAGGGCAGTGGTGGTGGGTTACCTGAAGGCGGCACAGATTTAGGGCAGTGATGGTGGGGTGCCTGAAGGCGGCACAGATTTAGGGCAGTGGTGGTGGGTTACCTGAAGGCGGCACAGATTTAGGGCAGTGGTGGTGGGTTACCTGAAGGCGGCACAGATTTAGGGCAGTGGTGGTGGGGTACCTGAAGGCGGCACAGATTTAGGGCAGTGGTGGTGGGTTACCTGAAGGCGGCACAGATTTAGGGCAGTGATGGTGGGTTACCTGAAGGCGGCACAGATTGGGCGCAGTGGTGGTGGGTTACCTGAAGGCGGCACAGATTTAGGGCAGTGATGGTGGGGTGCCTGAAGGCGGCACAGATTTAGGGCAGTGATGGTGGGGTGCCTGAAGGCGGCACAGATTTAGGGCAGTGGTGGTGGGTTACCTGAAGGCGGCACAGATTTAGGGCAGTGGTGGTGGGTTACCTGAAGGCGGCACAGATTTAGGGCAGTGATGGTGGGGTGCCTGAAGGCGGCACAGATTTAGGGCAGTGATGGTGGGTTACCTGAAGGCGGCACAGATTTAGGGCAGTGGTGGTGGGTTACCTGAAGGCGGCACAGATTTAGGGCAGTGGTGGTGGGTTACCTGAAGGCGGCACAGATTTAGGGCAGTGGTGGTGGGTTACCTGAAGGCGGCACAGATTTAGGGCAGTGATGGTGGGGTGCCTGAAGGCGGCACAGATTTAGGGCAGTGGTGGTGGGTTACCTGAAGGCGGCACAGATTTAGGGCAGTGGTGGTGGGTTACCTGAAGGCGGCACAGATTTAGGGCAGTGGTGGTGGGTTACCTGAAGGCGGCACAGATTTAGGGCAGTGATGGTGGGGTGCCTGAAGGCGGCACAGATTAGGCGCAGTGGTGGTGGGTTACCTGAAGGCGGCACAGATTTAGGGCAGTGGTGGTGGGTTACCTGAAGGCGGCACAGATTTAGGGCAGTGGTGGTGGGTTACCTGAAGGCGGCACAGATTAGGCGCAGTGGTGGTGGGTTACCTGAAGGCGGCACAGATTTAGGGCAGTGGTGGTGGGTTACCTGAAGGCGGCACAGATTTAGGGCAGTGGTGGTGGGTTACCTGAAGGCGGCACAGATTTAGGGCAGTGGTGGTGGGTTACCTGAAGGCGGCACAGATTTAGGGCAGTGATGGTGGGGTGCCTGAAGGCGGCACAGATTTAGGGCAGTGATGGTGGGGTGCCTGAAGGCGGCACAGATTGGGCGCAGTGGTGGTGGGTTACCTGAAGGCGGCACAGATTTAGGGCAGTGGTGGTGGGGTGCCTGAAGGCGGCACAGATTGGGCGCAGTGGTGGTGGGTTACCTGAAGGCGGCACAGATTTAGGGCAGTGGTGGTGGGGTACCTGAAGGCGGCACAGATTTAGGGCAGTGGTGGTGGGGTGCCTGAAGGCGGCACAGATTGGGCGCAGTGGTGGTGGGTTACCTGAAGGCGGCACAGATTTAGGGCAGTGATGGTGGGGTGCCTGAAGGCGGCACAGATTGGGCGCAGTGGTGGTGGGTTACCTGAAGGCGGCACAGATTTAGGGCAGTGGTGGTGGGGTACCTGAAGGCGGCACAGATTTAGGGCAGTGATGGTGGGGTGCCTGAAGGCGGCACAGATTTAGGGCAGTGATGGTGGGTTACCTGAAGGCGGCACAGATTTAGGGCAGTGGTGGTGGGTTACCTGAAGGCGGCACAGATTTAGGGCAGTGATGGTGGGTTACCTGAAGGCGGCACAGATTTAGGGCAGTGGTGGTGGGTTACCTGAAGGCGGCACAGATTTAGGGCAGTGGTGGTGGGTTACCTGAAGGCGGCACAGATTTAGGGCAGTGGTGGTGGGGTACCTGAAGGCAGCACAGATTTAGGGCAGTGATGGTGGGGTGCCTGAAGGCGGCACAGATTTAGGGCAGTGGTGGTGGGTTACCTGAAGGCGGCACAGATTTAGGGCAGTGATGGTGGGGTGCCTGAAGGCGGCACAGATTT
Organism: Lithobates septentrionalis; assembly: GCA_037952835.1. NCBI lineage: Eukaryota > Metazoa > Chordata > Amphibia > Anura > Ranidae > Lithobates > Lithobates septentrionalis. The sequence continues at coordinate 18,680 of JBBDGP010005698.1, read as the reverse complement.
AGGGCAGTGGTGGTGGGTTACCTGAAGGCGGCACAGATTTAGGGCAGTGGTGGTGGGTTACCTGAAGGCGGCACAGATTTAGGGCAGTGATGGTGGGTTACCTGAAGGCGGCACAGATTTAGGGCAGTGGTGGTGGGTTACCTGAAGGCGGCACAGATTTAGGGCAGTGGTGGTGGGGTACCTGAAGGCAGCACAGATTTAGGGCAGTGATGGTGGGGTGCCTGAAGGCGGCACAGATTTAGGGCAGTGGTGGTGGGTTACCTGAAGGCGGCACAGATTTAGGGCAGTGATGGTGGGGTGCCTGAAGGCGGCACAGATTTAGGGCAGTGGTGGTGGGTTACCTGAAGGCGGCACAGATTTAGGGCAGTGGTGGTGGGTTACCTGAAGGCGGCACAGATTTAGGGCAGTGATGGTGGGGTACCTGAAGGCGGCACAGATTTAGGGCAGTGGTGGTGGGTTACCTGAAGGCGGCACAGATTTAGGGCAGTGGTGGTGGGTTACCTGAAGGCGGCACAGATTTAGGGCAGTGGTGGTGGGTTACCTGAAGGCGGCACAGATTTAGGGCAGTGGTGGTGGGTTACCTGAAGGCAGCACAGATTTAGGGCAGTGGTGGTGTGTTACCTGAAGGCAGCACAGGTGTATCATGCTGTACATCATCTGTGTGACGCAGAAGGCGTGTCGGAAATTGTGGAACGGATTTTCCCGGTAATGACTTTGGACGCTTTTCTAAAGGAAGAGAAAGAAAACAACTTATTGGTCCACTCAGAGCACCTTCCTGAAGCATCAGCCTATCACTGAATGTACTAAACTGCCCCATGAAAAACCTCCATGATGGCAAAGTGTGAGGGACCCTGGATGATGTCTTCTCAATTATCTACAATAAATGTACATGTTTGCTGCACCATATTTCTCCTATATTCCTATTTACTTATTGCCACCAACAGAAATGAAGTTTTCTAATATACAAATATGATCGATCAGACTCACCAAGAAATTTCGAATCGTCTCATCCTCCATCTTCAAATACGTCGGCAGATGCAGATCAGCGAACATGAATTCCAGGAGAGACAGCATCTACCAATGAGATGACACAACATGGCGGTCATTGTACAACGCCATTCCCGCTATTCCCCAATCCGGGACTCTTCTACAGAAAACAACATGGCGGTCATTGTACAACGCCATTCCCACTATTCACCAATCCGGGACTCTTCTACAGAAAACACAACATGGCGGTCATTGTACAACGCCATTCCCACTATTCCCCCATCCGGGACTCTTCTAGAGAAAACACAACATGGCGGTCATTGTACAACGCCATTCCCGCTATTCACCAATCCAGGACTCTTCTAGAGAAGACACAACATGGCGGTCATTGTACAACGCCATTCCCGCTATTCACCAATCCAGGACTCTTCTACAGAAGACACAACATGGCGGTCATTGTACAACGCCATTCCCGCTATTCCCCAATCCAGGACTCTTCTACAGAAAACACAACATGGCGGTCATTGTACAACGCCATTCCCGCTATTCACCAATCCAGGACTCTTCTAGAGAAGACACAACATGGCGGTCATTGTACAACGCCATTCCCGCTATTCACCAATCCAGGACTCTTCTACAGAAGACACAACATGGTGGTCATTGTACAACGCCATTCCCGCTATTCCCCCATCCAGGACTCTTCTACAGAAAACAACATGGCGGTCATTGTACAACGCCATTCCCTCTATTCCCCAATCCAGGACTCTTCTAGAGAAGACACAACATGGCGGTCATTGTACAACGCCATTCCCACTATTCCCCAATCCAGGACTCTTCTACAGAAGAGACAACATGGAGGTCATTGTACAACGCCATTCCCGCTATTCCCCAATCCAGGACTCTTCTACAGAAGAGACAACATGGAGGTCATTGTACAACGCCATTCCCGCTATTCCCCAATCCAGGACTCTTCTACAGAAAACACAACATGGCGGTCATTGTACAACGCCATTCCCACTATTCACCAATCCAGGACTCTTCTACAGAAGACACAACATGGCGGTCATTGTACAACGCCATTCCCGCTATTCCCCAATCCAGGACTCTTCTACAGAAGACACAACATGGCGGTCATTGTACAACGCCATTCCCGCTATTCCCCAATCCAGGACTCTTCTACAGAAGACACAACATGGCGGTCATTGTACAACGCCATTCCCGCTATTCCCCCATCCAGGACTCTTCTACAGAAAACAACATGGCGGTCATTGTACAACGCCATTCCCGCTATTCCCCCATCCAGGACTCTTCTACAGAAAACAACATGGCGGTCATTGTACAACGCCATTCCCGCTATTCCCCAATCCAGGACTCTTCTACAGAAGACACAACATGGCGGTCATTGTACAACGCCATTCCCGCTATTCCCCCATCCAGGACTCTTCTACAGAAAACAACATGGCGGTCATTGTACAACGCCATTCCCGCTATTCCCCCATCCAGGACTCTTCTACAGAAGAGACAACATGGCGATCATTGTACAACGCCATTCCCGCTATTCCCCAATCCAGGACTCTTCTACAGAAAACACAACATGGCGGTCATTGTACAACGATATTCCCGCTATTCCCCAATCCAGGACTCTTCTACAGAAAACACAACATGGCGGTCATTGTACAACGCCATTCCCTCTATTCACCAATCCAGGACTCTTCTACAGAAGACACAACATGGCGGTCATTGTACAACGCCATTCCCGCTATTCCCCCATCCAGGACTCTTCTACAGAAAACACAACATGGCGGTCATTGTACAACGCCATTCCCGCTATTCCCCCATCCAGGACTCTTCTACAGAAAACACAACATGGCGGTCATTGTACAACGCCATTCCCACTATTCCCCCATCCAGGACTCTTCTACAGAAAACAACATGGCGGTCATTGTACAACGCCATTCCCGCTATTCACCAATCCAGGACTCTTCTACAGAAGACACAACATGGAGGTCATTGTACAACGCCATTCCCACTATTCACCAATCCAGGACTCTTCTAGAGAAGACACAACATGGCGGTCATTGTACAACGCCATTCCCGCTATTCCCCAATCCGGGACTCTTCTAGAGAAGACACAACATGGCGGTCATTGTACAACGCCATTCCCGCTATTCCCCAATCCAGGACTCTTCTACAGAAGAGACAACATGGAGGTCAGTGTACAACGCCATTCCCACTATTCCCCAATCCGGGACTCTTCTACAGAAAACACAACATGGTGGTCATTGTACAACGATATTCCCGCTATTCCCCAATCCAGGACTCTTCTACAGAAGACACAACATGGCGGTCATTGTACAACGCCATTCCCGCTATTCCCCAATCCAGGACTCTTCTACAGAAGAGACAACATGGAGGTCATTGTACAACGCCATTCCCGCTATTCACCAATCCAGGACTCTTCTAGAGAAGACACAACATGGAGGTCATTGTACAACGCCATTCCCACTATTCACCAATCCGGGACTCTTCTACAGAAAACACAACATGGCGGTCAGTGTACAACGCCATTCCCGCTATTCCCCCATCCAGGACTCTTCTACAGAAAACACAACATGGTGGTCATTGTACAACGCCATTCCCGCTATTCCCCAGTCCAGGACTCTTCTACAGAAAACACAACATGGTGGTCAGTGTACAACGCCATTCCCACTATTCACCAATCCAGGACTCTTCTACAGAAGACACAACATGGCGGTCATTGTACAACGCCATTCCCGCTATTCACCAATCCAGGACTCTTCTAGAGAAGACACAACATGGCGGTCATTGTACAACGATATTCCCACTATTCCCCCATCCAGGACTCTTCTACAGAAGACACAACATGGCGGTCATTGTACAACGCCATTCCCGCTATTCACCAATCCAGGACTCTTCTACAGAAGACACAACATGGCGGTCATTGTACAACGCCATTCCCACTATTCCCCCATCCAGGACTCTTCTACAGAAGAGACAACATGGCGGTCATTGTACAACGCCATTCCCACTATTCCCCAATCCGGGACTCTTCTACAGAAGACACAACATGGCGGTCATTGTACAACGCCATTCCCGCTATTCCCCAATCCAGGACTCTTCTACAGAAGACACAACATGGTGGTCATTGTACAACGCCATTCCCGCTATTCCCCAGTCCAGGACTCTTCTACAGAAAACACAACATGGAGGTCATTGTACAACGCCATTCCCACTATTCACCAATCCAGGACTCTTCTAGAGAAGACACAACATGGTGGTCATTGTACAACGCCATTCCCGCTATTCCCCAATCCAGGACTCTTCTACAGAAAACACAACATGGAGGTCATTGTACAACGCCATTCCCACTATTCACCAATCCAGGACTCTTCTAGAGAAGACACAACATGGTGGTCATTGTACAACGCCATTCCCGCTATTCCCCCATCCAGGACTCTTCTACAGAAAACACAACATGGCGGTCATTGTACAACGCCATTCCCGCTATTCCCCAATCCAGGACTCTTCTAGAGAAGACACAACATGGCGGTCATTGTACAACGATATTCCCACTATTCCCCAATCCAGGACTCTTCTACAGAAGACACAACATGGCGGTCATTGTACAACGCCATTCCCGCTATTCCCCCATCCAGGACTCTTCTACAGAAGACACAACATGGCGGTCATTGTACAACGCCATTCCCCGCTATTCCCCAATCCAAGACTCTTCTACAGAAGACACAACATGGCGGTCATTGTACAACGCCATTCCCGCTATTCCCCATCCAGGACTCTTCTACAGAAAACAACATGGCGGTCATTGTACAACGCCATTCCCGCTATTCCCCCATCCAGGACTCTTCTACAGAAAACAACATGGCGGTCATTGTACAACGCCATTCCCGCTATTCCCCAATCCAGGACTCTTCTACAGAAGAGACAACATGGAGGTCATTGTACAACGCCATTCCCGCTATTCCCCAATCCGGGACTCTTCTAGAGAAGACACAACATGGCGGTCATTGTACAACGCCATTCCCGCTATTCCCCAATCCAGGACTCTTCTACAGAAGAGACAACATGGCGATCATTGTACAACGCCATTCCCACTATTCCCCAATCCGGGACTCTTCTACAGAAAACACAACATGGTGGTCATTGTACAACGATATTCCCGCTATTCCCCAATCCAGGACTCTTCTACAGAAAACACAACATGGCGGTCATTGTACAACGCCATTCCCTCTATTCACCAATCCAGGACTCTTCTACAGAAGACACAACATGGCGGTCATTGTACAACGCCATTCCCACTATTCCCCAATCCAGGACTCTTCTACAGAAGACACAACATGGCGGTCATTGTACAATGCCATTCCCGCTATTCCCCCATCCAGGACTCTTCTACAGAAAACACAACATGGCGGTCATTGTACAACGCCATTCCCGCTATTCCCCCATCCAGGACTCTTCTACAGAAAACACAACATGGCGGTCATTGTACAACGCCATTCCCACTATTCCCCCATCCAGGACTCTTCTACAGAAAACAACATGGCGGTCATTGTACAACGCCATTCCCGCTATTCACCAATCCAGGACTCTTCTACAGAAGAGACAACATGGAGGTCATTGTACAACGCCATTCCCGCTATTCCCCAATCCAGGACTCTTCTACAGAAGAGACAACATGGAGGTCATTGTACAACGCCATTCCCACTATTCACCAATCCAGGACTCTTCTAGAGAAGACACAACATGGCGGTCATTGTACAACGCCATTCCCGCTATTCCCCAATCCGGGACTCTTCTAGAGAAGACACAACATGGCGGTCATTTTACAACGCCATTCCCGCTATTCCCCAATCCAGGACTCTTCTACAGAAGAGACAACATGGAGGTCAGTGTACAACGCCATTCCCACTATTCCCCAATCCGGGACTCTTCTACAGAAAACACAACATGGTGGTCATTGTACAACGATATTCCCGCTATTCCCCCATCCAGGACTCTTCTACAGAAGACACAACATGGCGGTCATTGTACAACGCCATTCCCACTATTCACCAATCCAGGACTCTTCTAGAGAAGACACAACATGGTGGTCATTGTACAACGCCATTCCCGCTATTCCCCCATCCAGGACTCTTCTACAGAAAACACAACATGGCGGTCATTGTACAACGCCATTCCCGCTATTCCCCAATCCAGGACTCTTCTAGAGAAGACACAACATGGCGGTCATTGTACAACGATATTCCCACTATTCCCCAATCCAGGACTCTTCTACAGAAGACACAACATGGCGGTCATTGTACAACGCCATTCCCGCTATTCCCCAATCCAAGACTCTTCTACAGAAGACACAACATGGCGGTCATTGTACAACGCCATTCCCGCTATTCCCCCATCCAGGACTCTTCTACAGAAAACACAACATGGCGGTCATTGTACAACGCCATTCCCGCTATTCCCCCATCCAGGACTCTTCTACAGAAAACACAACATGGCGGTCATTGTACAACGCCATTCCCACTATTCCCCCATCCAGGACTCTTCTACAGAAAACAACATGGCGGTCATTGTACAACGCCATTCCCGCTATTCACCAATCCAGGACTCTTCTACAGAAGAGACAACATGGACGTCATTGTACAACGCCATTCCCGCTATTCCCCAATCCAGGACTCTTCTACAAAAGAGACAACATGGAGGTCATTGTACAACGCCATTCCCGCTATTCCCCAATCCAGGACTCTTCTAGAGAAGACACAACATGGAGGTCATTGTACAACGCCATTCCCACTATTCACCAATCCAGGACTCTTCTAGAGAAGACACAACATGGCGGTCATTGTACAACGCCATTCCCGCTATTCCCCAATCCGGGACTCTTCTAGAGAAGACACAACATGGCGGTCATTGTACAACGCCATTCCCACTATTCCCCAATCCGGGACTCTTCTACAGAAGACACAACATGGTGGTCATTGTACAACGATATTCCCGCTATTCCCCAATCCAGGACTCTTCTACAGAAGAGACAACATGGAGGTCATTGTACAACGCCATTCCCACTATTCACCAATCCGGGACTCTTCTACAGAAAACACAACATGGCGGTCAGTGTACAACGCCATTCCCGCTATTCCCCCATCCAGGACTCTTCTACAGAAAACACAACATGGTGGTCATTGTACAACGCCATTCCCGCTATTCCCCAGTCCAGGACTCTTCTACAGAAAACACAACATGGCGGTCATTGTACAACGCCATTCCCGCTATTCACCAATCCAGGACTCTTCTAGAGAAGACACAACATGGCGGTCATTGTACAACGATATTCCCACTATTCCCCCATCCAGGACTCTTCTACAGAAGACACAACATGGCGGTCATTGTACAACGCCATTCCCGCTATTCACCAATCCAGGACTCTTCTACAGAAGACACAACATGGCGGTCATTGTACAACGATATTCCCACTATTCCCCCATCCAGGACTCTTCTACAGAAGACACAACATGGCGGTCATTGTACAACGCCATTCCCGCTATTCACCAATCCAGGACTCTTCTAGAGAAGACACAACATGGCGGTCATTGTACAACGCCATTCCCGCTATTCCCCCATCCAGGACTCTTCTACAGAAGAGACAACATGGCGGTCATTGTACAACGCCATTCCCACTATTCCCCAATCCGGGACTCTTCTACAGAAGACACAACATGGCGGTCATTGTACAACGCCATTCCCGCTATTCCCCAGTCCAGGACTCTTCTAGAGAAGACACAACATGGTGGTCATTGTACAACGCCATTCCCGCTATTCCCCAATCCAGGACTCTTCTACAGAAGACACAACATGGTGGTCATTGTACAACGCCATTCCCGCTATTCCCCAGTCCAGGACTCTTCTACAGAAAACACAACATGGAGGTCATTGTACAACGCCATTCCCACTATTCACCAATCCAGGACTCTTCTAGAGAAGACACAACATGGTGGTCATTGTACAACGCCATTCCCGCTATTCCCCAATCCAGGACTCTTCTACAGAAAACACAACATGGAGGTCATTGTACAACGCCATTCCCACTATTCACCAATCCAGGACTCTTCTAGAGAAGACACAACATGGTGGTCATTGTACAACGCCATTCCCGCTATTCCCCCATCCAGGACTCTTCTACAGAAAACACAACATGGCGGTCATTGTACAACGCCATTCCCGCTATTCCCCAATCCAGGACTCTTCTAGAGAAGACACAACATGGCGGTCATTGTACAACGATATTCCCACTATTCCCCAATCCAGGACTCTTCTACAGAAGACACAACATGGCGGTCATTGTACAACGCCATTCCCGCTATTCCCCCATCCAGGACTCTTCTACAGAAGACACAACATGGCGGTCATTGTACAACGCCATTCCCGCTATTCCCCAATCCAAGACTCTTCTACAGAAGACACAACATGGCGGTCATTGTACAACGCCATTCCCGCTATTCCCCCATCCAGGACTCTTCTACAGAAAACAACATGGCGGTCATTGTACAACGCCATTCCCGCTATTCCCCCATCCAGGACTCTTCTACAGAAAACAACATGGCGGTCATTGTACAACGCCATTCCCGCTATTCCCCAATCCAGGACTCTTCTACAGAAGAGACAACATGGAGGTCATTGTACAACGCCATTCCCGCTATTCCCCAATCCGGGACTCTTCTAGAGAAGACACAACATGGCGGTCATTGTACAACGCCATTCCCGCTATTCCCCAATCCAGGACTCTTCTACAGAAGAGACAACATGGCGATCATTGTACAACGCCATTCCCACTATTCCCCAATCCGGGACTCTTCTACAGAAAACACAACATGGTGGTCATTGTACAACGATATTCCCGCTATTCCCCAATCCAGGACTCTTCTACAGAAAACACAACATGGCGGTCATTGTACAACGCCATTCCCTCTATTCACCAATCCAGGACTCTTCTACAGAAGACACAACATGGCGGTCATTGTACAACGCCATTCCCACTATTCCCCAATCCAGGACTCTTCTACAGAAGACACAACATGGCGGTCATTGTACAATGCCATTCCCGCTATTCCCCCATCCAGGACTCTTCTACAGAAAACACAACATGGCGGTCATTGTACAACGCCATTCCCGCTATTCCCCCATCCAGGACTCTTCTACAGAAAACACAACATGGCGGTCATTGTACAACGCCATTCCCACTATTCCCCCATCCAGGACTCTTCTACAGAAAACAACATGGCGGTCATTGTACAACGCCATTCCCGCTATTCACCAATCCAGGACTCTTCTACAGAAGAGACAACATGGAGGTCATTGTACAACGCCATTCCCGCTATTCCCCAATCCAGGACTCTTCTACAGAAGAGACAACATGGAGGTCATTGTACAACGCCATTCCCACTATTCACCAATCCAGGACTCTTCTAGAGAAGACACAACATGGCGGTCATTGTACAACGCCATTCCCGCTATTCCCCAATCCGGGACTCTTCTAGAGAAGACACAACATGGCGGTCATTTTACAACGCCATTCCCGCTATTCCCCAATCCAGGACTCTTCTACAGAAGAGACAACATGGAGGTCAGTGTACAACGCCATTCCCACTATTCCCCAATCCGGGACTCTTCTACAGAAACACAACATGGTGGTCATTGTACAACGATATTCCCGCTATTCCCCAATCCAGGACTCTTCTACAGAAGACACAACATGGCGGTCATTGTACAACGCCATTCCCGCTATTCCCCCATCCAGGACTCTTCTACAGAAAACACAACATGGTGGTCATTGTACAACGCCATTCCCGCTATTCCCCAGTCCAGGACTCTTCTACAGAAAACACAACATGGTGGTCATTGTACAACGATATTCCCGCTATTCCCCAATCCAGGACTCTTCTACAGAAAACACAACATGGTGGTCATTGTACAACGATATTCCCACTATTCCCCCATCCAGGACTCTTCTACAGAAGACACAACATGGCGGTCATTGTACAACGCCATTCCCGCTATTCACCAATCCAGGACTCTTCTACAGAAGACACAACATGGCGGTCATTGTACAACGATATTCCCACTATTCCCCCATCCAGGACTCTTCTACAGAAGACACAACATGGCGGTCATTGTACAACGCCATTCCCGCTATTCACCAATCCAGGACTCTTCTAGAGAAGACACAACATGGCGGTCATTGTACAACGCCATTCCCGCTATTCCCCCATCCAGGACTCTTCTACAGAAGAGACAACATGGCGGTCATTGTACAACGCCATTCCCACTATTCCCCAATCCGGGACTCTTCTACAGAAGACACAACATGGCGGTCATTGTACAACGCCATTCCCGCTATTCCCCAATCCAGGACTCTTCTACAGAAGACACAACATGGTGGTCATTGTACAACGCCATTCCCGCTATTCCCCAGTCCAGGACTCTTCTACAGAAAACACAACATGGAGGTCATTGTACAACGCCATTCCCACTATTCACCAATCCAGGACTCTTCTAGAGAAGACACAACATGGTGGTCATTGTACAACGCCATTCCCGCTATTCCCCCATCCAGGACTCTTCTACAGAAAACACAACATGGCGGTCATTGTACAACGCCATTCCCGCTATTCCCCAATCCAGGACTCTTCTAGAGAAGACACAACATGGCGGTCATTGTACAACGATATTCCCACTATTCCCCAATCCAGGACTCTTCTACAGAAGACACAACATGGCGGTCATTGTACAACGCCATTCCCGCTATTCCCCCATCCAGGACTCTTCTACAGAAGACACAACATGGCGGTCATTGTACAACGCCATTCCCGCTATTCACCAATCCAGGACTCTTCTAGAGAAGACACAACATGGCGGTCATTGTACAACGCCATTCCCGCTATTCCCCCATCCAGGACTCTTCTACAGAAGAGACAACATGGCGGTCATTGTACAACGCCATTCCCACTATTCCCCCATCCAGGACTCTTCTACAGAAAACACAACATGGCGGTCATTGTACAACGCCATTCCCGCTATTCCCCAATCCAGGACTCTTCTACAGAAAACAACATGGCGGTCATTGTACAACGCCATTCCCACTATTCCCCAATCCAGGACTCTTCTACAGAAGACACAACATGGCGGTCATTGTACAACGCCATTCCCGCTATTCCCCCATCCAGGACTCTTCTACAGAAAACACAACATGGCGGTCATTGTACAACGCCATTCCCGCTATTCCCCAATCCAGGACTCTTCTACAGAAAACACAACATGGCGGTCAGTGTACAACGCCATTCCCGCTATTCACCAATCCAGGACTCTTCTACAGAAGACACAACATGGTGGTCATTGTACAACGCCATTCCCGCTATTCCCCCATCCAGGACTCTTCTACAGAAAACAACATGGCGGTCATTGTACAACGCCATTCCCGCTATTCCCCAATCCAGGACTCTTCTACAGAAGACACAACATGGCGGTCATTGTACAACGCCATTCCCGCTATTCCCCCATCCAGGACTCTTCTACAGAAGACACAACATGGCGGTCATTGTACAACGCCATTCCCACTATTCCCCCATCCAGGACTCTTCTACAGAAAACAACATGGCGGTCATTGTACAACGCCATTCCCGCTATTCCCCAATCCAGGACTCTTCTACAGAAGAGACAACATGGAGGTCAGTGTACAACGCCATTCCCACTATTCACCAATCCAGGACTCTTCTAGAGAAGACACAACATGGCGGTCATTGTACAACGCCATTCCCACTATTCACCAATCCAGGACTCTTCTAGAGAAGACACAACATGGCGGTCATTGTACAACGCCATTCCCACTATTCACCAATCCAGGACTCTTCTAGAGAAGACACAACATGGCGGTCATTGTACAACGCCATTCCCGCTATTCACCAATCCAGGACTCTTCTAGAGAAGACACAACATGGCGGTCATTGTACAACGCCATTCCCTCTATTCCCCAATCCGGGACTCTTCTAGAGAAGACACAACATGGCGGTCATTGTACAACGCCATTCCCGCTATTCCCCAATCCAGGACTCTTCTACAGAAGAGACAACATGGAGGTCAGTGTACAACGCCATTCCCACTATTCCCCAATCCGGGACTCTTCTACAGAAAACACAACATGGTGGTCATTGTACAACGATATTCCCGCTATTCCCCCATCCAGGACTCTTCTACAGAAGACACAACATGGCGGTCATTGTACAACGCCATTCCCGCTATTCCCCCATCCAGGACTCTTCTACAGAAAACACAACATGGTGGTCATTGTACAACGCCATTCCCGCTATTCCCCAGTCCAGGACTCTTCTACAGAAAACACAACATGGTGGTCATTGTACAACGATATTCCCGCTATTCCCCAATCCAGGACTCTTCTACAGAAAACACAACATGGTGGTCATTGTACAACGATATTCCCACTATTCCCCCATCCAGGACTCTTCTACAGAAGACACAACATGGCGGTCATTGTACAACGCCATTCCCGCTATTCACCAATCCAGGACTCTTCTAGAGAAGACACAACATGGCGGTCATTGTACAACGCCATTCCCGCTATTCCCCCATCCAGGACTCTTCTACAGAAGACACAACATGGCGGTCATTGTACAACGCCATTCCCGCTATTCCCCAATCCAGGACTCTTCTACAGAAGAGACAACATGGAGGTCATTGTACAACGCCATTCCCGCTATTCCCCAATCCAGCACTCTTCTACAGAAGAGACAACATGGAGGTCAGTGTACAACGCCATTCCCACTATTCACCAATCCAGGACTCTTCTAGAGAAGACACAACATGGAGGTCAGTGTACAACGCCATTCCCACTATTCCCCAATCCAGGACTCTTCTAGAGAAGACACAACATGGCGGTCATTGTACAACGCCATTCCCTCTATTCCCCAATCCAGGACTCTTCTACAGAAGACACAACATGGTGGTCATTGTACAACGCCATTCCCGCTATTCCCCCATCCAGGACTCTTCTACAGAAGACACAACATGGCGGTCATTGTACAACGCCATTCCCGCTATTCACCAATCCAGGACTCTTCTAGAGAAGACACAACATGGCGGTCATTGTACAACGCCATTCCCGCTATTCCCCCATCCAGGACTCTTCTACAGAAGAGACAACATGGCGGTCATTGTACAACGCCATTCCCACTATTCACCAATCCAGGACTCTTCTACAGAAGACACAACATGGCGGTCATTGTACAACGCCATTCCCGCTATTCCCCCATCCAGGACTCTTCTACAGAAGAGACAACATGGCGGTCATTGTACAACGCCATTCCCACTATTCCCCCATCCAGGACTCTTCTACAGAAGAGACAACATGGCGGTCATTGTACAACGCCATTCCCGCTATTCCCCAATCCAGGACTCTTCTACAGAAAACAACATGGCGGTCATTGTACAACGCCATTCCCACTATTCCCCAATCCAGGACTCTTCTACAGAAGACACAACATGGCGGTCATTGTACAACGCCATTCCCGCTATTCCCCCATCCAGGACTCTTCTACAGAAAACACAACATGGCGGTCATTGTACAACGCCATTCCCGCTATTCCCCAATCCAGGAATCTTCTACAGAAAACACAACATGGCGGTCATTGTACAACGCCATTCCCGCTATTCCCCCATCCAGGACTCTTCTACAGAAAACAACATGGCGGTCATTGTACAACGCCATTCCCGCTATTCCCCAATCCAGGACTCTTCTACAGAAGACACAACATGGCGGTCATTGTACAACGCCATTCCCGCTATTCCCCCATCCAGGACTCTTCTACAGAAGACACAACATGGCGGTCATTGTACAACGCCATTCCCACTATTCCCCCATCCAGGACTCTTCTACAGAAAACAACATGGCGGTCATTGTACAACGCCATTCCCGCTATTCCCCAATCCAGGACTCTTCTACAGAAGAGACAACATGGAGGTCAGTGTACAACGCCATTCCCACTATTCACCAATCCAGGACTCTTCTAGAGAAGACACAACATGGCGGTCATTGTACAACGCCATTCCCACTATTCACCAATCCAGGACTCTTCTAGAGAAGACACAACATGGCGGTCATTGTACAACGCCATTCCCACTATTCACCAATCCAGGACTCTTCTAGAGAAGACACAACATGGCGGTCATTGTACAACGCCATTCCCGCTATTCACCAATCCAGGACTCTTCTAGAGAAGACACAACATGGCGGTCATTGTACAACGCCATTCCCTCTATTCCCCCATCCAGGACTCTTCTACAGAAGAGACAACATGGAGGTCAGTGTACAACGATATTCCCGCTATTCCCCAATCCAGGACTCTTCTACAGAAGAGACAACATGGAGGTCAGTGTACAACGATATTCCCGCTATTCCCCAATCCAGGACTCTTCTACAGAAGACACAACATGGCGGTCATTGTACAACGCCATTCCCGCTATTCCCCCATCCAGGACTCTTCTACAGAAAACACAACATGGTGGTCATTGTACAACGCCATTCCCGCTATTCCCCAGTCCAGGACTCTTCTACAGAAAACACAACATGGTGGTCATTGTACAACGATATTCCCGCTATTCCCCAATCCAGGACTCTTCTACAGAAAACACAACATGGTGGTCATTGTACAACGCCATTCCCGCTATTCCCCCATCCAGGACTCTTCTACAGAAGACACAACATGGCGGTCATTGTACAACGCCATTCCCGCTATTCACCAATCCAGGACTCTTCTACAGAAAACACAACATGGCGGTCATTGTACAACGCCATTCCCGCTATTCCCCAATCCGGGACTCTTCTACAGAAGAGACAACATGGCGGTCATTGTACAACGCCATTCCCGCTATTCCCCCATCCAGGACTCTTCTACAGAGAACTGGAGCCAAAGCAGGATAGACAATGAGGACGGATTTCCTCAGTGGGGACACAGTAATAAAAACCAGACAGGGAATCTAACCCTCCCATACTCCATCCAGCACACAAAAAAAATGAAATGATATCTTCCCTGTTCCCAGAAGTCTCACCTCCTCATGCTGCACATTCCACACATTAAATGTTGGCCTCTTAAGGGTTGTATGGGGCTCCTCCCCCTCCTGGAAGACAAAAGAGTTCAGAACACAGACACTCCATCACCACTAATACTCGTCTCCTTCCTGTCCGACTCTCACCCCGAGCTTCACCTGTCCGACTCTCACTCCGAGCTTCACCTGTCCGACTCTCACCCCGAGCTTCACCTGTCCGACTCTCACTCCGAGCTTCACCTGTCCTACTCTCACCCCGAGCTTCACCTGTCTGACTCTCACCCCGAGCTTCTCCTGTCCGACTCTCACCCCGAGCTTCACCTGTCTGACTCTCACCCGAGCTTCTCCTGTCCGACTCTCACCCCGAGCTTCACCTGTCCGACTCTCACCCCGGGCTTCTCCTGTCCGACTCTCACTCCGAGCTTCTCCTGTCCTACTCTCACCCCGAGCTTCTCCTGTCCGACTCTCACCCCGAGCTTCACCTGTCTGACTCTCACCCCGAGCTTCACCTGTCCGACTCTCACCCCGAGCTTCACCTGTCCGACTCTCACTCCGAGCTTCACCTGTCCTACTCTCACCCCGAGCTTCTCCTGTCCGACTCTCACCCCGAGCTTCACCTGTCTGACTCTCACCCCGAGCTTCTCCTGTCCGACTCTCACCCCGAGCTTCACCTGTCCGACTCTCACTCCGAGCTTCACCTGTCCTACTCTCACCCCGAGCTTCTCCTGTCCGACTCTCACCCCGAGCTTCACCTGTCTGACTCTCACCCCGAGCTTCTCCTGTCCAACTCTCACCCCGAGCTTCACCTGTCCGACTCTCACCCCGAGCTTCACCTGTCCGACTCTCACCCCGAGCTTCTCCTGTCCGACTCTCACCCCGAGCTTCACCTGTCCGACTCTCACCCCGAGCTTCTCCTGTCCGACTCTCACCCCGAGCTTCACCTGTCCGACTCTCACCCCGAGCTTCACCTGTCCGACTCTCACCCCGAGCTTCTCCTGTCCGACTCTCACCCCGAGCTTCACCTGTCCGACTCTCACCCCGAGCTTCACCTGTCCGACTCTCACCCCGAGCTTCACCTGTCCGACTCTCACCCCGAGCTTCTCCTGTCCGACTCTCACCCCGAGCTTCACCTGTCCGACTCTCACCCCGAGCTTCTCCTGTCCGACTCTCACCCCGAGCTTCACCTGTCCGACTCTCACTCCGAGCTTCTCCTGTCCAACTCTCACCCCGAGCTTCTCCTGTCCGACTCTCACCCCGAGCTTCACCTGTCCGACTCTCACCCCGAGCTTCTCCTGTCCGACTCTCACCCCGAGCTTCACCTGTCCTGACTCTCACCCGAGCTTCTCCTGTCTGACTCTCACCCGAGCTTCTCCTGTCCGACTCTCACCCCGAGCTTCTCCTGTCCAACTCTCACCCCGAGCTTCTCCTGTCCGACTCTCACCCCGAGCTTCACCTGTCCAACTCTCACCCCGAGCTTCTCCTGTCCGACTCTCACCCCGAGCTTCTCCTGTCCGACTCTCACTCCGAGCTTCTCCTGTCCGACTCTCACCCCGAGCTTCTCCTGTCCGACTCTCACTCCGAGCTTCTCCTGTCCGACTCTCACCCCGAGCTTCTCCTGTCCGACTCTCACCCCGAGCTTCTCCTGTCCGACTCTCACCCCGAGCTTCTCCTGTCCGACTCTCACCCCGAGCTTCACCTGTCCGACTCTCACCCGAGCTTCTCCCTGTCCGACTCTCACCCCGAGCTTCTCCTGTCCGACTCTCACCCCGAGCTTCACCTGTCCGACTCTCACCCCGAGCTTCACCTGTCCGACTCTCACCCCGAGCTTCACCTGTCCGACTCTCACCCCGAGCTTCACCTGTCCGACTCTCACCCCGAGCTTCACCTGTCCGACTCTCACCCCGAGCTTCTCCTGTCCGACTCTCACCCCGAGCTTCTCCTGTCCAACTCTCACTCCAAGCTTCTCATCCGACTCTCACCCCGAGCTTCACCTGTCCGACTCTCACCCCGAGCTTCTCCTGTCCGACTCTCACCCGAGCTTCACCTGTCCGACTCTCACCCCGAGCTTCTCCTGTCCGACTCTCACCCCGAGCTTCACCTGTCCGACTCTCACCCCGAGCTTCTCCTGTCCGACTCTCACCCCGAGCTTCACCTGTCCGACTCTCACCCCGAGCTTCTCCTGTCCGACTCTCACCCCGAGCTTCACCTGTCCGACTCTCACCCCGAGCTTCTCCTGTCCGACTCTCACCCCCGAGCTTCTCCTGTCCGACTCTCACCCCGAGCTTCTCCTGTCCAACTCTCACCCCGAGCTTCTCCTGTCCAACTCTCACTCCAAGCTTCTCATCCGACTCTCACCCCGAGCTTCTCCTGTCCGACTCTCACCCCGAGCTTCTCCTGTCCGACTCTCACCCCGAGCTTCACCTGTCCGACTCTCACCCCGAGCTTCTCCTGTCCAACTCTCACCCCGAGCTTCTCCTGTCCAACTCTCACTCCAAGCTTCTCATCCGACTCTCACCCCGAGCTTCTCCTGTCCGACTCTCACCCCGAGCTTCTCCTGTCCGACTCTCACCCCGAGCTTCACCTGTCCGACTCTCACCCCGAGCTTCTCCTGTCCGACTCTCACCCCGGGCTTCTCCTGTCCAACTCTCACCCCGAGCTTCTCCTGTCCGACTCTCACTCCGAGCTTCTCCTGTCCAACTCTCACCCCGAGCTTCTCCTGTCCGACTCTCACCCCGGGCTTCTCCTGTCCAACTCTCACCCCGAGCTTCTCCTGTCCGACTCTCACCCCGAGCTTCTCCTGTCCAACTCTCACTCCAAGCTTCTCATCTCCGACTCTCACCCCGAGCTTCTCCTGTCCGACTCTCACCCCGAGCTTCTCCTGTCCGACTCTCAACCCCGAGCTTCACCTGTCCGACTCTCACCCCGAGCTTCACCTGTCCGACTCTCACCCCGAGCTTCACCTGTCCGACTCTCACCCCGAGCTTCACCTGTCCGACTCTCACCCGAGCTTCTCCTGTCCGACTCTCACCCCGAGCTTCACCTGTCCGACTCTCACCCCGAGCTTCACCTGTCCGACTCTCACCCCGAGCTTCACCTGTCCGACTCTCACCCCGAGCTTCACCTGTCCGACTCTCACCCCGAGCTTCTCCTGTCCGACTCTCACCCCGAGCTTCTCCTGTCCAACTCTCACCCCGAGCTTCTCCTGTCTGACTCTCACCCGAGCTTCTCCTGTCCGACTCTCACCCCGAGCTTCTCCTGTCTGACTCTCACCCCGAGCTTCACCTGTCCGACTCTCACCCCCGAGCTTCACCTGTCCGACTCTCACCCGAGCTTCTCCTGTCCGACTTTCACCCCGAGCTTCACCTGTCCAACTCTCACCCCGAGCTTCTCCTGTCCAACTCTCACCCGAGCTTCACCTGTCCGACTCTCACCCCGAGCTTCACCTGTCCGACTCTCACCCGAGCTTCACCTGTCCGACTCTCACCCGAGCTTCTCCTGTCCGACTCTCACCCGAGATTCTGCCGAGCTTCACCTGTCCGACTCTC